>OY723394.1:27719200-27941700 GCA_963210295.1 Ophion ellenae | reverse complement strand
TCCTAACCGTAAAAAAAGGAAATTTTTTGATATTTTTCGCGTTTATAAGGCCTCGAGGAGGTTGGAGTGATTTAGTTGAGTCAAATGGAGGTTCATGCATTTTTTCTTCTTATGTACATGAAGTTTGCATCGTTGCTATCCAACGATTTCATTTTTTTTTCGATTTTTTAATTTCCTATTTTTTCTTGGTCAATTCGGCTCTAGCTGGTAAAAAAATATGGTAAAATGAAGAAAAAGCATTTATGGCCACCGGGACCAACCCTTTTTGGGGGGTGAATCTTGAAAAAAAACAAAAAAAAATTCTATGTCCTGCGCGTTTGATATAATCGTTTTTTTTATTGGCGTTGCGTGGAAAGTGGCCCAAAAGACGGCTCTCAAAAAAATACCGACCATCTAAATGTTCCGGAACACACCCTCATCGGGGGGTGAATCTTGAAAAAAAAAAAAAAAATTCTATGTCCTGCGCGTTTGATATAATCGTTTTTTTTATTGGCGTTGCGTGGAAAGTGGCCTAAAAAGCGCCTCCCAAAAAAATAGCGACCCTCTAAATGTTCCGGAACACACCCTTATCGGGGGGTGAATCTTGAAAAAAAACAAAAAAAATTTCTATGTCCTGCGCGTTTGATATAATTGTTTTTTTTATTGGCGTTGCGTGGAAAGTGGCCTAAAAAGCGCCTCCCAAAAAAATAGCGACCCTCTAAATGTTCCGGAACACACCCTTATCGGGGGGTGAATCTTGAAAAAAAAACAAAAAAAATTTCTATGTCCTGCGCGTTTGATATAATCGTTTTTTTTATTGGCGTTGCGTGGAAAGTGGCCCAAAAGACGCCTCTCAAAAAAATACCGACGCTCTAAATGTTCCGGAACACACCCTTATCGGGGGGTGAATCTTGAAAAAAACAAAAAAAAATTCTATGTCCTGCGCGTTCGATATAATCGTTTTTTTTATTGGCGTTGCGTGGAAAGTGGCCCAAAAGGCGCCTCTCAAAAAAATACCGACCCTCTAAATGTTCCGGAACACACCCTTATCGGGGGGTGAATCTTGAAAAAACCAATAAAAAAATTCTATGTCCTGCGCGTTTGATATAATCGTTTTTTTTATTGGCGTTGCGTGGAAAGTGGCCCAAAAGGCGCCTCTAAAAAAAATACCGACCCTCTAAATGTTCCGGAACACACTCTTATCGGGGGGTGAATCTTGAAAGAAACGAAAAAAAATTCTATGTCCTGCGCGTTCGATATAATCGTTTTTTTTATTGGCGTTGCGTGGAAAGTGGCCGAAAAGGCGCCTCTCAAAAAAATACCGACGCTCTAAATGTTCCGGAACACACCCTTATCGGGGGGTGAATCTTGAAAAAAAACAAAAAAAAATTCTATGTCCTGCGCGTTCGATATAATCGTTTTTTTTATTGGCGTTGCGTGGAAAGTGGCCCAAAAGGCGCCTCTCAAAAAAATACCGACCCTCTAAATGTTCCGGAACACACCCTTATCGGGGGGTGAATCTTGAAAAAACCAATAAAAAAATTCTATGTCCTGCGCGTTTGATATAATCGTTTTTTTTATTGGCGTTGCGTGGAAAGTGGCCCAAAAGGCGCCTCTAAAAAAAATACCGACCCTCTAAATGTTCCGGAACACACTCTTATCGGGGGGTGAATCTTGAAAGAAACGAAAAAAAATTCTATGTCCTGCGCGTTCGATATAATCGTTTTTTTTATTGGCGTTGCGTGGAAAGTGGCCGAAAAGGCGCCTCTCAAAAAAATACCGACGCTCTAAATGTTCCGGAACACACCCTTATCGGGGGGTGAATCTTGAAAAAAAACAAAAAAAAATTCTATGTCCTGCGCGTTCGATATAATCGTTTTTTTTATTGGCGTTGCGTGGAAAGTGGCCCAAAAGGCGCCTCTCAGAAAAATACCAACCCTCTAAATGTTCCGGAACACACCCTTATCGGGGGGTGAATATTGAAAAAACCAATAAAAAAATTCTATGTCCTGCGCGTTTGATATAATCGTTTTTTTTTATTGGCGTTGCGTGGAAAGTGGCCCAAAAGGCGCCTCTCAAAAAAATACCGACCCTCTAAATGTTCCGGAACACAGCCTTATCGGGGGGTGAATCTTGAAAAAAAACGAAAAAAAATTCTATGTCCTGCGCGTTCGATATAATCGTTTTTTTTATTGGCGTTGCGTGGAAAGTGGCCCAAAAGGCGCCTCTCAAAAAAATACCGACCTTCTAAATGTTCCGGAACACACCCTTATCGGGGGGTGAATCTTGAAAAAAAACAAAAAATAATTCTGTGTCCTGCGCGTTTGATATAATCGTTTTTTTTATTAGCGTTGCGTGGAAAGTGGCCCAAAAGGCGCCTCTCAAAAAAATACCGACGCTCTAAATGTTCCGGAACACACCCTTATCGGGGGGTGAATCTTGAAAAAAAACAAAAAAAAATTCTATGTCCTGCGCGTTCGATATAATCGTTTTTTTATTGGCGTTGCGTGGAAAGTGGCCCAAAAGGTGCCTCTAAAAAAAATACCGACCCTCTAAATGTTCCGGAACACACCCTTATCGGGGGGTGAATCTTGAAAAAACCAATAAAAAAATTCTATGTCCTGCGCGTTTGATATAATCGTTTTTTTTATTGGCGTTGCGTGGAAAGTGGCCCAAAAGACGGCTCTCAAAAAAATACCGACCCTCTAAATGTTCCGGAACACACCCTTATCGGGAGGTGAATCTTGAAAAAAAACAAAAAAAAATTCTATGTCCTGCGCGTTTGATATAATCGTTTTTTTTATTGGCGTTGCGTGGAAAGTGGCCCAAAAGGCACCTCTCAAAAAAATACCGACCCTCTAAATGTTCCGGAACACACTCTTATCGGGGGGTGAATCTTGAAAAAAAAACCAAAAAATTCTATGTCCTGCGCGTTCGATATAATCGTTTTTTTTATTGGCGTTGCGTGGAAAGTGGCCCAAAAGGCGCCTCTCAAAAAAATACCGACCCTCTAAATGTTCCGGAACACACCCTTATCGGGGGGTGAATCTTGAAAAAAACGAAAAAAAATTCTATGTCCTGCGCGTTCGATATAATCGTTTTTTTTATTGGCGTTGCGTGGAAAGTGGCCCAAAGGCGCCCCTCAAAAAAATACCGACCTTCTAAATGTTCCGGAACACACCCTTATCGGGGGGTGAATCTTGAAAAAAAACAAAAAATAATTCTGTGTCCTGCGCGTTTGATATAATCGTTTTTTTTATTAGCGTTGCGTGGAAAGTGGCCTAAAAAGCGCCTCCCAAAAAAATAGCGACCCTCTAAATGTTCCGGAACACACCCTTATCGGGGGGTGAATCTTGAAAAAAAAAACAAAAAAAATTCTATGTCCTGCGCGTTTGATATAATCGTTTTTTTTATTGGCGTTGCGTGGAAAGTGGCCTAAAAAGCGCCTCCCAAAAAAATAGCGACCCTCTAAATGTTCCGGAACACACCCTTATCGGGAGGTGAATCTTGAAAAAAAACAAAAAAAAATTCTATGTCCTGCGCGTTTGATATAATCGTTTTTTTTATTGGCGTTGCGTGGAAAGTGGCCCAAAAGGCGCCTCTCAAAAAAATACCAACGCTCTAAATGTTCCGGAACACACCCTTATCGGGGGGTGAATCTTGAAAAAAAACAAAAAATAATTCTGTGTCCTGCGCGTTTGATATAATCGTTTTTTTTTATTAGCGTTGCGTGGAAAGTGGCCTAAAAAGCGCCTCCCAAAAAAATAGCGACCCTCTAAATGTTCCGGAACACACCCTTATCGGGGGGTGAATCTTGAAAAAAAAACAAAAAAAAATTCTATGTCCTGCGCGTTCGATATAATCGTTTTTTTTATTGGCGTTGCGTGGAAAGTGGCCCAAAAGGCGCCTCTCAGAAAAATACCAACCCTCTAAATGTTCCGGAACACACCCTTATCGGGGGGTGAATATTGAAAAAACCAATAAAAAAATTCTATGTCCTGCGCGTTTGATATAATCGTTTTTTTTTTATTGGCGTTGCGTGGAAAGTGGCCCAAAAGGCGCCTCTCAAAAAAATACCGACCCTCTAAATGTTCCGGAACACACTCTTATCGGGGGGTGAATCTTGAAAGAAACGAAAAAAAATTCTATGTCCTGCGCGTTCGATATAATCGTTTTTTTTATTGGCGTTGCGTGGAAAGTGGCCCAAAAGGCGCCTCTCAAAAAAATACCGACGCTCTAAATGTTCCGGAACACACCCTTATCGGGGGGTGCATCTTGAAAAAAAAACAAAAAAAAATTCTATGTCCTGCGCGTTCGATATAATCGTTTTTTTTATTGGCGTTCCGTGGAAAGTGGCCCAAAAGGTGCCTCTAAAAAAAATACCGACCCTCTAAATGTTCCGGAACACACCCTTATCGGGGGGTGAATCTTGAAAAAACCAATAAAAAAATTCTATGTCCTGCGCGTTTGATATAATCGTTTTTTTTTATTGGCGTTGCGTGGAAAGTGGCCCAAAAGACGCCTCTCAAAAAAATACCGACCCTCTAAATGTTCCGGAACACACCCTTATCGGGGGGTGAATCTTGAAAAAAACAAAAAAAAATTGTATGTCCTGCGCGTTCGATATAATCGTTTTTTTTATTGGCGTTGCGTGGAAAGTGGCCCAAAAGGCGCCTCTCAAAAAAATACCGACGCTCTAAATGTTCCGGAACACACCCTTATCGGGGGGTGAATCTTGAAAAAAAAACAAAAAAAAATTCTATGTCCTGCACGTTCGATATAATCGTTTTTTTTTATTGGCGTTACGTGGAAAGTGGCCCAAAAGGCGCCTCTCAAAAAAATACCGACCTTCTAAATGTTCCGGAACACACCCTTTTTGGGGGGTGAATCTTGAAAAAAACAAAAAAAAATTCTATGTCCTGCGCGTTTGATATAATCGTTTTTTTTATTGGCGTTGCGTGGAAAGTGGCCCAAAAGGCGGCTCTCAAAAAAATACCGACCATCTAAATGTTCCGGAACACACCCTCATCGGGGGGTGAATCTTGAAAAAAAAAAAAAAAATTCTATGTCCTGCGCGTTTGATATAATCGTTTTTTTTATTGGCGTTGCGTGGAAAGTGGCCCAAAAGACGCCTCTCAAAAAAATACCGACGCTCTAAATGTTCCGCAACACACCCTTATCGGGGGGTGAATCTTGAAAAAAACAAAAAAAAATTCTATGTCCTGCGCGTTCGATATAATCGTTTTTTTTATTGGCGTTGCGTGGAAAGTGGCCCAAAAGGCGCCTCTCAAAAAAATACCGACCCTCTAAATGTTCCGGAACACACCCTTATCGGGGGGTGAATCTTGAAAAAACCAATAAAAAAATTCTATGTCCTGCGCGTTTGATATAATCGTTTTTTTTATTGGCGTTGCGTGGAAAGTGGCCCAAAAGGCGCCTCTCAAAAAAATACCGACCCTCTAAATGTTCCGGAACACACTCTTATCGGGGGGTGAATCTTGAAAGAAACGAAAAAAAATTCTATGTCCTGCGCGTTCGATATAATCGTTTTTTTTATTGGCGTTGCGTGGAAAGTGGCCGAAAAGGCGCCTCTCAAAAAAATACCGACGCTCTAAATGTTCCGGAACACACCCTTATCGGGGGGTGAATCTTGAAAAAAAACAAAAAAAAATTCTATGTCCTGCGCGTTCGATATAATCGTTTTTTTTATTGGCGTTGCGTGGAAAGTGGCCTAAAAAGCGCCTCTCAAAAAAATACCGACGCTCGAAATGTTCCGGAACACACCCTTATCGGGGGGTGAATCTTGAAAAAAACAAAAAAAAATGCTATGTCCTGCGCGTTCGATATAATCGTTTTTTTTATTGGCGTTGCGTGGAAAGTGGCCCGAAAGGCGCATCTAAAAAAAATACCGACCCTCTAAATGTTCCGGAACACACCCTTATCGGGGGGTGAATCTTGAAAAAAAAAAATTCTATGTCCTGCGCGTTTGATATAATCGTTTTTTTTATTGGCGTTGCGTGGAAAGTGGCCCAAAAGGCGCCTCTCAAAAAAATACCGACCTTCTAAATGTTCCGAAACACACCCTTATCGGGGGGTGAATCTTGAAAAAAACAAAAAAAAATTCTATGTCCTGCGCGTTTGATATAATCGTTTTTTTTATTGGCGTTGCGTGGAAAGTGGCCCAAAAGGCGCCTCTCAAAAAAATACCGACCTTCTAAATGTTCCGGAACACACTCTTTTGAGGGGTGAATCTTGAAAAAAACAAAAAAAAATTCTATGTCCTGCGCGTTTGATATAATCGTTTTTTTTATTGGCGTTGCGTGGAAAGTGGCCCAAAAGGCGGCTCTCAAAAAAATACCGAACCTCTAAATGTTCCGGAAGACAACCTCATCGGTGGGTGAATCTTGAAAAAAACAAAATAAAATTCTGTGTCCTGCGCGTTTGATATAATCGTTTTTTTTATTGACGTTGCGTGGAAAGTGGCCCAAAAGGCGGCTCTCAAAATAATACCGACCTTCTAAATGTTCCGGAACACACCCTTTTTGGGGGGTGAATCTTGAAAAAAAACAAAAGAAAATTCTATGTCCTGCGCGTTTGATATAATCGTTTTTTTTTATTGGCGTTCGCCTCTTCTATTGTGATTTTATTTTTATACTCGTATTCAATCTGCGTTTGGCTTCGGATTTACGTATTTTATTTTATATTCCTTTTGGTCATAAAGAGTATCTTTTTTGTTTTCGCCTTGAGCTTCAAATTTTTTTTGTGCGTGATCGTGTGTAACAGCGTGAGAGAAGAAGATATTACATATATATATATATATATATATATATATATATTAGGGTGGCACAAATTTGAGCTCTATTTTTTCCCCTTTTTCTCACCATCCAATTAATTTCTTTAAACGAAAAGAAAATTGTCACGGTAGCTGCGAGCGGTCGACTAATAATTAGAGGTCGCTCAAATCTCCCAAAAACGCGAATTTTCATTAAAAAATCAATTTTTTTTGTTCACTTCTCACCCATGAATTGTACGCTATATAATTTTTAAATTAACCTCGTGAAAGCTCTAGCCGGCCAATGAATATTTAGTGGCCGCTCGTTTTCGAAAGGCAGGGTTTACGCCAAAAAATAAATCTCGCATGCACTATAATTCCTTGTTGCATAAAAACAAAGTAGCCAGTGAATTGTTACATTTTCTGAATAGATTATTATAATAATTTGTAACAAACACCAATTAGACGATGTGTTCTATTATGTATTATTGTATTATGGCGTCGCTCGTCACAGAATACAGCTGCGATTGGTCCGCAGTTTGACTAACGAGACCAACTGTGGGACACATTACGATGCGCGGGAAACTGTTTCTAAAGGAAAAAGGATTAATTGTGTTGAACATTTTACAAAGCGTCAAAATTATGCGTGATAAAAGTTTAAAAAATTGGCGAAAATGGGAAATTTCGAGGCTCTCAATCGAAGCGATCAATAAATATTCATTGGCCGGCTAAAACTTTCGCAAGGTTAATTTTGAAATTATAAAGCGTAAAATTCATAGGTGAAAGGTGCATAAAAAATAGATTTTTTAACGAAAATTTGAATTTTCGTGAGGCTTGAGCGACTTCTAAATATTTTTTGACCGCTCGCAGCTTTCGCCGAAATTTTTTGTTCTTTAAAGAAGATAGATGGATGGTGAGAAAACGGACAAAAGATTGAGCTAAAATTTGTGTCACCCTAATATATATGTATCTTTCTCTCTCTCTCTCGCTCTTTTAAACACGACCGCGCACAAAAAAAATGTCAAAGCTCAAAGCAAAAACGTTAAGAGATACTCCTTTACGCACGACCAGGCGATGGAAATTGAAGAAGATACACACACACACACACACACACACACGCACGCACGCACGCACGCACGCACGCACGCACGCACACACACACATGTATCTTCTTCAATTTCGATCGCCTGGTCGTGTGTAAAGGAGTATCCTTTAACGTTTTTGCTTTGAGCTTTAACATTTTTTTTGTGCGCAGTCGTGTTTAAAAGAGCGAGAGAGAGAGAGAGGAAGATACATATATATTAAGGTGACACAAATTTCAGCTCAATATTTTGTCCTCTTCCCACCATCCATCCATCTTCTTTAAAGAACAAAAAATTGCGGCGAAAGCTGCGAGCAGCCAAAAAAAATTTAGAAATCGAAAACCCAAACAAACCCAAACAAATTCAAATTTTCATTAAAAAATCTATTTTTTGATGCACCTTTCATATATATATATATATATGAAGAAAAAAAAATATATATATATGAAAGGTGCATCAAAAAATAGATTTTTTAATGAAAATTTGAATTTTTATGAGGCTTGAGCGATTTCTAAATTTTTTTTGACCGCTCGCAGCTTTGGCCGCAATTTTTTGTTCTTTAAGGAAGATAGATGGATGGTGAGAAAAAGGACAAAATATTGAGCTAAAATTTATGTCACCCGAATATATATGTATCTTCCTCTCTCTCTCTCTCTCTCTCTCTCTCTCTCTCTCTCTCTCTCTCTCTCTCTCTCTCTCTCTCTCTCTCTCTCTCTCTCTCTCTCTCTCTCTCTCTCTCTCTCTCTCTCTCTCTCTCTCTCTCTCTCTCTCTCTCTCTCTCTCTCTCTCTCTCTCTCTCTCTCTCTCTCTCTCTCTCTCTCTCTCTCTCTCTCTCTCTCTCTCTCTCTCTCTCTCTCTCTCTCTCTCTCTCGCTCTCTCTCTCTCGCTCTTTTAAACACGACCGCGCACAAAAAAATGTTAAAGCCTAAAGCAAAAACGTTAAAAGATACTTCTTTACACACGACCAGGCGATCGAAATTGAAGAAGATACATATGTGTGTGTGTGTGTGTGTGTGTCCTTCAATTTATATATAAATATAAACACACAGACACATACACACACACACACACACGCACACACACGCGCACACACACACACACACACACACACACACACACACACACACACACACACACATCTTCTACGTCGCACGCCACAATTTATAAACTTTCGGCAGCCCTGATCTTGAAACAAATTAGGTAACCAGAAAAAGCTAATTTTTATCGAATGTCAACTACCATATACACGATGTCGAAATTCGCACGTTGGAACACAACAAAAATCGATTAATTTCAATCGTTCGGTTTTTTTGCTGTGAAAATCACAAATGGGGTAACGTTCCGAACCACCGATCAAGATGAAATTATGCACCGACCTCCCTTTTAATATTTTAAGACAACCCCTGAAGGGATTTTTCGCGCCGCACAATAGTTTTCGAGATATTGAATGTTAAAGTTAATTGTTTTACCGCGCGCCGACGATATCGATATCGGCTACCAGTGCAGCCAGATCGCGCGTAAAAGTTACCCCCTCTCTAGTCTCTTACGCGCCCATCACATAATCATAATAGCGCGTGTCCGTGAGCGAGCGACGCTCGGACATCTTTGGCAAGAGCCGTGCGGGGTCGAAGATTCTCGACCGCGCCTTCGGCAGCTACACCAACACATGGACGCTGAGCACGTTCATGTGCGGCCAAGCCGAAACGAAGGCTTCGAGGGAAAAAGCAATCTGAGCACGACTCGCGTGTGACGTCACCCGACGGCACGCGCGAGGCTTTTAGATTTCAATGCTTATTTAGCGATTGATTCTCTGCGTTATTAATGTATACAAAAAAATGTATCGCGCATTCTGATCGCTTATTTTTATAGTTTATACGTTAATTTAAATGTAATCATAAATCTAAATTACAATTTATTTATCTTCTAAAAAATTGTTTACGCTTTACTCACACCCGTCCTTACGCCAAATAAATTATAATTCATAAAAGTAAGCGGAAATGTATTTATATTCGTGTTATTATATTAATTCTCATACTTTTATCAAGCGATAAAGCATTATCGCCAACAACAAGCCAATCATCCATCCGGCCGTGAATCGTAAGTACCAGAAAGTGCACATATTCTACAAGCGATGAGATGGTCCCGTTGGTAGCGTTCCTGGCTTTGGTCCGCAAGGGGCCCCAGTGCAAATTTTTCTCCAAATTTTTCATAATTTCTCATATTTTAGTCATTTGAGATTTTCGGAGGAAAAATGATTTAAAAAAGATTCAAGTACTGGTCTATTTCCCAAAAAAACATTTTTTTTTACTGAAAATTCACGATTTCTCTTTTTTTTCCTCGGAAATTTATCTTTTTCCTATTACCTGAGTGAACCTGAGGCTGCGGAGATATTCGACGAAAATTTGAAGATGAAAAAAATTAGATTTTCTTTAAAAAAAACTGATTATTTTTTTCCGGAACTTTTTCTTTTTCCTATTGAGTGAACGGCTGCGGAGATATTCGGAGAAAAGTTATAGATGAAAAAAATGAGATTTTCGTAAGAAAACTTCTTACATTTTTTATCCGTCATAATTCTAAGAAATAATGAATTTCCGAAATTTTTGCAAACATTATTTTCCTTAAGGGGTAATACCACTGTAACGACCTGCCACGACGCGTTTTAGATAAATAATACTTGGGGTAATTATTAACCATATATTGAAGTATATTGCAAAGAAAAAAATATGGGAAAATATTACAAAATGGCGAAACTGCAACGAATTCTTCCGAGGCATGTTGAACTTAAGGTGCTCTGCGGCACGCAGTATAACTTGTGCCAATTTTAATCAGGACAAAATAATTTTTTTTAAAATTAAATCTAGATGAGTGTAGCTAGTGAACGACGTAGGGGATTTTAGAAATATTGATTTTTGAGGAATTGCCGAGTATTTGACTAAAAATGTTCAATTTTTTTTAAAGACAGTTATTTGTTAATAAATATTGTTTAAATTAACTTATCGAAAATCCCATACGTGGTTCAGTAGCTACACTCATGTAGACTTAATACAGCAAAATTATTTTTTTTAGATTAAAATTGGCACAGTTATACTGCGTGCCGCAGAGGTTGGACATGCTTCGGAAGAATTGCTAGTGTCGCCATTTTGTAATATTTTCGGATACAAAATTATAGCAATATACTTAAATATATGCTCAATAAATAACGCAAGTAATATTTGTTTATCACATTTTCTTCCGCCAAAAAAAATATCAAAAAATACGCTTCCTGTAAGGCCGTTACAGTGGTGTTACCCCTTAAGGAAAATATTGTTTGCAAAAATTTCGGAAATTCATTATTTCTCAGAATTATGAGGGATCAAAAAATGTAAAAAGTTTTTTTTTACGGAAATCTCGTTTTTTTTTCATTTAAAAATTTCTCCGAATATGTCCGCAGCCGTTCACTCAGGTAATAGGAAAAAGGGAAATTTCCGGAAAAAAATAATAATAAGTTTTTTTTTTACGAAAATCTCATTTCTTTTCATGTTTAACTTTTCTCCGAATATCTCCGCAGCCTCAGGTCATAGAAAAAAGAGAAATTTCCGCGGAAAAAATATAAAATCATGAATTTTCAGTAAAAAAAATGTGTTTTTGGGAAATTTTTTTCTCCGAAAATCTGAAACATGACTAAAATATGAGAAATCATGAAAAATTTGGAGAAAAATTTGCATTAGGGGCCCCCGCGGACCGAAGCCAGGAACGCTACCAACGGGTCCATCTCATAGCTTGTAGAATATGTGCACTTTCTGGTACTTATGATTAGCGGCCGGATGGATGATTGGCTTGTTTTTGGGGATAATGCTTTATCGCTTGATGAAAGTATGAGAATTAATATAATAATACGAGTATAAATATATTTCCGCTTACTTTTATGAATTATAATTTATTGGGCATAAGGACGGGTGTGAGTAAAGCGTAAATGATTTTTTAGAAGAAAAGTAATTTGTAATTTAGATTTACAGTAGAACCTCGATTATCCGAACCGATTCGGACCGAGACTAGTTCGGATAATCGAAACGTGGGTTTTTTTGGAAGGAGATCATAAACAACACCGTTGTACATAAAAACAGTACATACATATATATTAAAATTTGACATACATATGAACGTTGAAATATATATATATATATATATATATATATATATATATATATATATATATATATATATATATATATATATATATATATAGACACACACACACACACACACACACACACACACACACACACACACACACACACACACACACACACGTGTGCGCGCGTGCGTGTGTGTTTTTAATATTTAAGAAAAGTCGAATGCCTTTTTTATATTAAAAAAAATAAAATCTACCATTTTTAATTGACGAACGGCTGTAACACGTTTTTGAGCGGCTAAGTCTCGCAGCCGTTTGAGAAGGAGAAGTTGCGTTGGGATACTCATTGTTACTCACGGCGGTGGCAGCGAGCAACAATGTATCTTTCGCGGCAACGTTCGGATAATAGAGCGTTCGGATAAACTAAGTCATCGTTTGGATAATTGAGGGTTCGGATGATCGAGGTTCGGATAATCCAGGTCCTATGACGTTGAAGTTTGCATCGTTGGAATGCAACGAAAATTCATTTTATTTTTAACTGTTCAATTTTTTCGGCCGATTGAGGCTGTTAAAATCATTCGAACGTTTTCACATATTCTCGTTACATATTTATGCCCTCAGCTCGCAAAAAAGGCTTCGGATAATGACAAAAATAAAGAAGCGAAAAATGAAGATCAAAAGATCGTTGCATTGCAACGATGCAAACTTCAACGTCATCCAGGTCCTACTGTATTATAATATTTAAATTAACGTATAAACTAGGAAAATAAGCGATCAGAGTGCGCGATACATTTGTTTGTATACATTAATAACACAGAGAATCAAGAGCTAAATAAGCATTGATATCATCTAAAAGCCTCGCGCGTTCCGTCGGGTGACGTCACGCGCAAGTCGTGCTCAGATTGCTTTTTCCCTCGAAGCCTTCGTTTCGGCTTGGCCGCACATGAACGGGCTCAGCGTCCATGTGTTGGTGTAGCTGCCGAAGGCGCGGTCGGGAATCTTCGACCCCGCTCGGCTCTTGCCGAAGATGTCCGAACGTCGCTCGCTCACGGACACGCGCTACTATGATTGTGTGACGGGCGCGTAAGAGATTAGAGAGGGGGTAACTTTTACGTGCGATCTGGCTGCACTGTCTGCTACGTCTCAGTTCTTGCTATACGTATATGTTATCACGCTCTCCGCTTTGTCCGGATCTTCGCCGAGCCTACGCGGATGCTCTCTCCCACCATACGCTTGTACGGCCCGGCCGGAGACTTGCTAGGAGGTTCGCTGCTCGACCCAGCGCTCCCTTTTTATTTTTACCGCCTTCGATTTTGGTTCCTATTTCGTTCTTTACCATTAAGGCGTCTTCTCACTTTACAATTTAAAAATAAACTATTTTTTTTTTCAAATTATCCCTTTCGAAAGTATACATATCCAAAAGTATCATACAATTTTTTTTATTAAGATCGGTTTTGAAGATTTTGGAGGTGATGGGCGTCAAACTCGGTCCGATCGCTGCACAGTACGTCGCTAAACGTGATAGTGAGCGTATACGCGTAGCCCAGGCTATGTCGGCGTGTTTGTCTGTAACGCGTAGCGTGCTCCAGCGGCCCAGGTCGCCGCAGCCAGGTCGCGCGGCGAGCTCCGAACATCCATGTTTGAAATATTTAGCTAGAGAATTGTTTCGTAAAATATCGTCAGGGCAAAAAAATGGAAACACGAAAAATTAAGAAAGAAACCATAATGCGCTACATTTAACATACCGTCATCTTCGGATGACAATCGTTGACTTAGGCTGTAAAAACCCTGTCAACGTTTCTACTTAGTCTTATTATAAATTAGACACTTCAATTTTATTCAGGCTGGAAATATCTAACAAAGATTCCTGAGAAAAGTTAAAGCAATTTTGGAGGCCTAATTTGGTCAAAAGAAATTCACCCCCCGATAAGGGTGTGTTCCGGAACATTTAGAAGGTCGGTATTTTTTTGAGAGGCGCCTTTTGGGCCACTTTCCACGCAACGCCAATAAAAAAAACGATTATATCAAACGCGCAGGACATAGAATTTTTTTTTGTTTTTTTCAAGATTCACCCCCCGATAAGGGTGTGTTCCGGAACATTTAGAGGGTCGGTATTTTTTTGAGAGGCGCTTTTTAGGCCACTTTCCACGCAACGCCAATAAAAAAAACGATTATATCAAACGCGCAGGACATAGAATTTTTTTTTGTTTTTTTTCAAGATTCACCCCCCAAAATGGGTGTGTTCCGGAACATTTAGAAGGTCGGAATTTTTTTGAGAGGCGCCTTTTGGGCCACTTTCCACGCAACGCCAATAAAAAAAACGATTATATCAAACGCGCAGGACATAGAATTTTTTTTTGTTTTTTTTCAAGATTCACCTCCCGATAAGGGTGTGTTCCGGAACATTTAGAGGGTCGCTATTTTTTTGGGAGGCGCTTTTTAGGCCACTTTCCACGCAACGCCAATAAAAAAAAACGATTATATCAAACGCGCAGGACATAGAATTTTTTTTGTTTTTTTTTCAAGATTCACCCCCCGATAAGGGTGTGTTCCGGAACATTTAGAGGGTCGCTATTTTTTTGGGAGGCGCTTTTTAGGCCACTTTCCACGCAACGCTAATAAAAAAAACGATTATATCAAACGCGCAGGACACAGAATTATTTTTTGTTTTTTTTTTCAAGATTCACCCCCCGATAAGGGTGTGTTCCGGAACATTTAGAAGGTCGGTATTTTTTTGAGAGGCGCCTTTTGGGCCACTTTCCACGCAACGCCAATAAAAAAAACGATTATATCGACCGCGCAGGACATAGAATTTTTTTTCGTTTTTTTCAAGATTCACCCCCCGATAAGGGTGTGTTCCGGAACATTTAGAGGGTCGGTATTTTTTTGAGAGGCGCCTTTTGGGCCACTTTCCACGCAACGCCAATAAAAAAAACGATTATATCGAACGTGCAGGACATAGAATTTTTTTTTGTTTTTTTTCAAGATTCACCCCCCGATAAGGGTGTGTTCCGGAACATTTAGAGCGTCGGTATTTTTTTGAGAGGCGCCTTTTGGGCCACTTTCCACGCAACGCCAATAAAAAAAACGATTATATCAAACGCGCAGGACACAGAATTATTTTTTGTTTTTTTTCAAGATTCACCCCCCGATAAGGGTGTGTTCCGGAACATTTAGAAGGTCGGTATTTTTTTGAGAGGCGCCTTTTGGGCCACTTTCCACGCAACGCCAATAAAAAAAACGATTATATCGACCGCGCAGGACATAGAATTTTTTTTCGTTTTTTTCAAGATTCACCCCCCGATAAGGGTGTGTTCCGGAACATTTAGAGGGTCGGTATTTTTTTGAGAGGCGCCTTTTGGGCCACTTTCCACGCAACGCCAATAAAAAAAACGATTATATCGAACGTGCAGGACATAGAATTTTTTTTTGTTTTTTTTCAAGATTCACCCCCCGATAAGGGTGTGTTCCGGAACATTTAGAGCGTCGGTATTTTTTTGAGAGGCGCCTTTTGGGCCACTTTCCACGCAACGCCGGTAAAAAAAACGATTATATCGAACGCGCAGGACATACAATTTTTTTTTGTTTTTTTCAAGATTCACCCCCCGATAAGGGTGTGTTCCGGAACATTTAGAGGGTCGGTATTTTTTTGAGAGGCGTCTTTTTAGGCCACTTTCCACGCAACGCCAATAAAAAAAACGATTATATCAAACGCGCAGGACATAGAATTTTTTTTGTTTTTTTTTCAAGATTCACCCCCCGATAAGGGTGTGTTCCGGAACATTTAGAGGGTCGCAATTTTTTTGGGAGGCGCTTTTTAGGCCACTTTCCACGCAACGCTAATAAAAAAAACGATTATATCAAACGCGCAGGACACAGAATTATTTTTTGTTTTTTTTCAAGATTCACCCCCCGATAAGGGTGTGTTCCGGAACATTTAGAAGGTCGGTATTTTTTTGAGAGGCGCCTTTTGGGCCACTTTCCACGCAACGCCAATAAAAAAAACGATTATATCGAACGCGCAGGACATAGAATTTTTTTTCGTTTTTTTCAAGATTCACCCCCCGATAAGGGTGTGTTCCGGAACATTTAGAGGGTCGGTATTTTTTTGAGAGGCGCCTTTTGGGCCACTTTCCACGCAACGCCAATAAAAAAAAACGATTATATCGAACGCGCAGGACATAGAATTTTTTGGTTTTTTTTTCAAGATTCACCCCCCGATATGAGTGTGTTCCGGAACATTTAGAGGGTCGGTATTTTTTTGAGAGGCGCCTTTTGGGCCACTTTCCACGCAACGCCAATAAAAAAAACGATTATATCAAACGCGCAGGACATAGAATTTTTTTTTTGTTTTTTTTCAAGATTCACCTCCCGATAAGGGTGTGTTCCGGAACATTTAGAGGGTCGGTATTTTTTTGAGAGCCGTCTTTTGGGCCACTTTCCACGCAACGCCAATAAAAAAAACGATTATATCAAACGCGCAGGACATAGAATTTTTTTATTGGTTTTTTCAAGATTCACCCCCCGATAAGGGTGTGTTCCGGAACATTTAGAGGGTCGGTATTTTTTTAGAGGCACCTTTTGGGCCACTTTCCACGCAACGCCAATAAAAAAAACGATTATATCGAACGCGCAGGACATAGAATTTTTTTTTGTTTTTTTTCAAGATTCACCCCCCGATAAGGGTGTGTTCCGGAACATTTAGAGCGTCGGTATTTTTTTGAGAGGCGCCTTTTGGGCCACTTTCCACGCAACGCCAATAAAAAAAACGATTATATCAAACGCGCAGGACATAGAATTTTTTTTTGTTTTTTTTCAAGATTCACCTCCCGATAAGGGTGTGTTCCGGAACATTTAGAGGGTCGCTATTTTTTTGGGAGGCGCTTTTTAGGCCACTTTCCACGCAACGCCAATAAAAAAAACGATTATATCAAACGCGCAGGACATAGAATTTTTTTTGTTTTTTTTTCAAGATTCACCCCCCGATAAGGGTGTGTTCCGGAACATTTAGAGGGTCGCTATTTTTTTGGGAGGCGCTTTTTAGGCCATTTTCCACGCAACGCTAATAAAAAAAACGATTATATCAAACGCGCAGGACACAGAATTATTTTTTGTTTTTTTTTCAAGATTCACCCCCCGATAAGGGTGTGTTCCGGAACATTTAGAAGGTCGGTATTTTTTTGAGAGGCGCCTTTTGGGCCACTTTCCACGCAACGCCATTAAAAAAAACGATTATATCGACCGCGCAGGACATAGAATTTTTTTTCGTTTTTTTCAAGATTCACCCCCCGATAAGGGTGTGTTCCGGAACATTTAGAGGGTCGGTATTTTTTTGAGAGGCGCCTTTTGGGCCACTTTCCACGCAACGCCAATAAAAAAAAAGATTATATCGAACGCGCAGGACATAGAATTTTTTGGTTTTTTTTTCAAGATTCACCCCCCGATAAGAGTGTGTTCCGGAACATTTAGAGGGTCGGTATTTTTTTGAGAGGCGCCTTTTGGGCCACTTTCCACGCAACGCCAATAAAAAAAACGATTATATCAAACGCGCAGGACATAGAATTTTTTTTTGTTTTTTTTCAAGATTCACCTCCCTATAAGGGTGTGTTCCGGAACATTTAGAGGGTCGCTATTTTTTTGGGAGGCGCTTTTTAGGCCACTTTCCACGCAACGCTAATAAAAAAAACGATTATATCAAACGCGCAGGACACAGAATTATTTTTTGTTTTTTTTTCAAGATTCACCCCCCGATAAGGGTGTGTTCCGGAACATTTAGAGGGTCGGTATTTTTTTGAGAGGCGCCTTTTGGGCCACTTTCCACGCAACGCCAAAAAAAAAACGATTATATCGAAGGCGCAGGACATAGACTTTTTTTTCGTTTTTTTCCAAGATTCACCCCCCGATAAGGGTGTGTTCCGGAACATTTAGAGGTTCGGTATTTTTTTGAGAGGCGCCTTTTGGGCCACTTTCCACGCAACGCCAAAAAAAAACGATTATATCAAACGCGCAGGACATAGAATTTTTTTTTTTTTCAAGATTCACCCTCCGATAAGAGTGTGTTCCGGACCATTTAGAGGGTCGGTATTTTTTTGAGAGGCGCCTTTTGGGCCACTTTCCACGCAACGCCAATAAAAAAAACGATTATATCAAACGCGCAGGACATAGAATTTTTTTATTGGTTTTTTCAATATTCACCCCCCGATAAGGGTGTGTTCCGGAACATTTAGAGGGTTGGTATTTTTCTGAGAGGCGCCTTTTGGGCCACTTTCCACGCAACGCCAATAAAAAAAACGATTATATCGAACGCGCAGGACATAGAAATATTCTTTGTTTTTTTCAAGATTCACCCCCCGATAAGGGTGTGTTCCGGAACATTTAGAGCGTCGGTATTTTTTTGAGAGGCGCTTCTTAGGCCACTTTCCACGCAACGCTAATAAAAAAAACGATTATATCAAACGCGCAGGACATAGAATTTTTTTATTGGTTTTTTCAAGATTCACCCCCCGATAAGGGTGTGTTCCGGAACATTTAGAGGGTCGGTATTTTTTTGAGAGGCGCCTTTTGGGCCACTTTCCACGCAACGCCAATAAAAAAAACGATTATATCAAACGCGCAGGACATAGAATTTTTTTATTGGTTTTTTCAAGATTCACCCCCCGATAAGGGTGTGTTCCGGAACATTTAGAGGGTCGGTATTTTTTTGAGAGGCGCCTTTTGGGCCACTTTCCACGCAACGCCAATAAAAAAAACGATTATATCGAACGCGCAGGACATAGAATTTTTTTTTGTTTTTTTCAAGATTCACCCCCCGATAACGGTGTGTTCCGGAACATTTAGAGCGTCGGTATTTTTTTGAGAGGCGTCTTTTGGGCCACTTTCCACGCAACGCCAATAAAAAAAACGATTATATCAAACGCGCAGGACATAGAAATTTTTTTTGTTTTTTTTCAAGATTCACCCCCCGATAAGGGTGTGTTCCGGAACATTTAGAGGGTCGCTATTTTTTTGGGAGGCGCTTTTTAGGCCACTTTCCACGCAACGCCAATAAAAAAAACGATTATATCAAACGCGCAGGACATAGAATTTTTTTTTTTTTTTTTCAAGATTCACCCCCCGATGAGGGTGTGTTCCGGAACATTTAGATGGTCGGTATTTTTTTGGGAGGCGCTTTTTAGGCCACTTTCCACGCAACGCCAATAAAAAAAACGATTATATCAAACGCGCAGGACATAGCATTTTTTTTTGTTTTTTTCAAGATTCACCCCCAAAAAGGGTGTGTTCCGGAACATTTAGAAGGTCGGTATTTTTTTGAGAGGCGCCTTTTGGGCCACTTTCCACGTAACGCCAATAAAAAAAAACGATTATATCAAACGCGCAGGACATAGAATTTTTTTTTGTTTTTTTCAAGATTCACCCCCCAAAAAGGTTGTGTTCCGGAACATTTAGAAGGTCGGTATTTTTTTGAGAGGCGCCTTTTGGGCCACTTTCCACGTAACGCTAATAAAAAAAACGATTATATCAAACGCGCAGGACATAGAATTTTTTTATTGGTTTTTTCAAGATTCACCCCCCGATAAGGGTGTGTTCCGGAACATTTAGAGGGTCGGTATTTTTTTCAGAGGCGCCTTTTGGGCCACTTTCCACGCAACGCCAATAAAAAAAACGATTATATCGAACGCGCAGGACATAGAATTTTTTTTTGTTTTTTTTCAAGATTCACCCCCCGATAAGGGTGTGTTCCGGAACATTTAGAGCGTCGGTATTTTTTTGAGAGGCGCCTTTTCGGCCACTTTCCACGCAACGCCAATAAAAAAAACGATTATATCGAACGCGCAGGACATAGAATTTTTTTTCGTTTCTTTCAAGATTCACCCCCCGATAAGAGTGTGTTCCGGAACATTTAGAGGGTCGCTATTTTTTTGGGAGGTGCTTTTTAGGCCACTTTCCACGCAACGCCAATAAAAAAAACGATTATATCAAACGCGCAGGACATAGAATTTTTTTTGTTTTTTTTTCAAGATTCACCCCCCGATAAGGGTGTGTTCCGGAACATTTAGAGGGTCGCTATTTTTTTGGGAGGCGCTTTTTAGGCCACTTTCCACGCAACGCTAATAAAAAAAACGATTATATCAAACGCGCAGGACACAGAATTATTTTTTGTTTTTTTTCAAGATTCACCCCCCGATAAGGGTGTGTTCCGGAACATTTAGAAGGTCGGTATTTTTTTGAGAGGCGCCTTTTGGGCCACTTTCCACGCAACGCCAATAAAAAAAACGATTATATCGAACGCGCAGGACATAGAATTTTTTTTCGTTTCTTTCAAGATTCACCCCCCGATAAGAGTGTGTTCCGGAACATTTAGAGGGTCGGTATTTTTTTGAGAGGCGCCTTTTGGGCCACTTTCCACGCAACGCCAATAAAAAAAACGATTATATCAAACGCGCAGGACATAGAATTTTTTTATTGGTTTTTTCAAGATTCACCCCCCGATAAGGGTGTGTTCCGGAACATTTAGAGGGTCGGTATTTTTTTGAGAGGCGCCTTTTGGGCCACTTTCCACGCAACGCCAATAAAAAAAACGATTATATCGAACGCGCAGGACATAGAATTTTTTTTTGTTTTTTTCAAGATTCACCCCCCGATAACGGTGTGTTCCGGAACATTTAGAGCGTCGGTATTTTTTTGAGAGGCGTCTTTTGGGCCACTTTCCACGCAAAGCCAATAAAAAAAACGATTATATCAAACGCGCAGGACATAGAAATTTTTTTTGTTTTTTTTCAAGATTCACCCCCCGATAAGGGTGTGTTCCGGAACATTTAGAGGGTCGCTATTTTTTTGAGAGGCGCTTTTTAGGCCACTTTCCACGCAACGCGAATAAAAAAAACGATTATATCAAACGCGCAGGACATAGAATTTTTTTTTTTTTTTCAAGATTCACCCCCCGATGAGGGTGTGTTCCGGAACATTTAGATGGTCGGTATTTTTTTGGGAGGCGCTTTTTAGGCCACTTTCCACGCAACGCCAATAAAAAAAACGATTATATCAAACGCGCAGGACATAGAATTTTTTTTTGTTTTTTTCAAGATTCACCCCCCAAAAAGGGTGTGTTCCGGAACATTTAGAAGGTCGGTATTTTTTTGAGAGGCGCCTTTTGGGCCACTTTCCACGTAACGCCAATAAAAAAAACGATTATATCAAACGCGCAGGACATAGAATTTTTTTTTGTTTTTTTCAAGATTCACCCCCCAAAAAGGTTGTGTTCCGGAACATTTAGAAGGTCGGTATTTTTTTGAGAGGCGCCTTTTGGGCCACTTTCCACGTAACGCTAATAAAAAAAACGATTATATCAAACGCGCAGGACATAGAATTTTTTTATTGGTTTTTTCAAGATTCACCCCCCGATAAGGGTGTGTTCCGGAACATTTAGAGGGTCGGTATTTTTTTGAGAGGCGCCTTTTGGGCCACTTTCCACGCAACGCCAATAAAAAAAACGATTATATCGAACGCGCAGGACATAGAATTTTTTTTTGTTTTTTTCAAGATTCACCCCCCGATAACGGTGTGTTCCGGAACATTTAGAGCGTCGGTATTTTTTTGAGAGGCGTCTTTTGGGCCACTTTCCACGCAACGCCAATAAAAAAAACGATTATATCAAACGCGCAGGACATAGAAATTTTTTTTGTTTTTTTTCAAGATTCACCCCCCGATAAGGGTGTGTTCCGGAACATTTAGAGGGTCGCTATTTTTTTGGGAGGCGCTTTTTAGGCCACTTTCCACGCAACGCCAATAAAAAAAACGATTATATCAAACGCGCAGGACATAGAATTTTTTTTTTTTTTTTTCAAGATTCACCCCCCGATGAGGGTGTGTTCCGGAACATTTAGATGGTCGGTATTTTTTTGGGAGGCGCTTTTTAGGCCACTTTCCACGCAACGCCAATAAAAAAAACGATTATATCAAACGCGCAGGACATAGCATTTTTTTTTGTTTTTTTCAAGATTCACCCCCAAAAAGGGTGTGTTCCGGAACATTTAGAAGGTCGGTATTTTTTTGAGAGGCGCCTTTTGGGCCACTTTCCACGTAACGCCAATAAAAAAAAACGATTATATCAAACGCGCAGGACATAGAATTTTTTTTTGTTTTTTTCAAGATTCACCCCCCAAAAAGGTTGTGTTCCGGAACATTTAGAAGGTCGGTATTTTTTTGAGAGGCGCCTTTTGGGCCACTTTCCACGTAACGCTAATAAAAAAAACGATTATATCAAACGCGCAGGACATAGAATTTTTTTATTGGTTTTTTCAAGATTCACCCCCCGATAAGGGTGTGTTCCGGAACATTTAGAGGGTCGGTATTTTTTTCAGAGGCGCCTTTTGGGCCACTTTCCACGCAACGCCAATAAAAAAAACGATTATATCGAACGCGCAGGACATAGAATTTTTTTTTGTTTTTTTTCAAGATTCACCCCCCGATAAGGGTGTGTTCCGGAACATTTAGAGCGTCGGTATTTTTTTGAGAGGCGCCTTTTCGGCCACTTTCCACGCAACGCCAATAAAAAAAACGATTATATCGAACGCGCAGGACATAGAATTTTTTTTCGTTTCTTTCAAGATTCACCCCCCGATAAGAGTGTGTTCCGGAACATTTAGAGGGTCGCTATTTTTTTGGGAGGTGCTTTTTAGGCCACTTTCCACGCAACGCCAATAAAAAAAACGATTATATCAAACGCGCAGGACATAGAATTTTTTTTGTTTTTTTTTCAAGATTCACCCCCCGATAAGGGTGTGTTCCGGAACATTTAGAGGGTCGCTATTTTTTTGGGAGGCGCTTTTTAGGCCACTTTCCACGCAACGCTAATAAAAAAAACGATTATATCAAACGCGCAGGACACAGAATTATTTTTTGTTTTTTTTCAAGATTCACCCCCCGATAAGGGTGTGTTCCGGAACATTTAGAAGGTCGGTATTTTTTTGAGAGGCGCCTTTTGGGCCACTTTCCACGCAACGCCAATAAAAAAAACGATTATATCGAACGCGCAGGACATAGAATTTTTTTTCGTTTCTTTCAAGATTCACCCCCCGATAAGAGTGTGTTCCGGAACATTTAGAGGGTCGGTATTTTTTTGAGAGGCGCCTTTTGGGCCACTTTCCACGCAACGCCAATAAAAAAAACGATTATATCAAACGCGCAGGACATAGAATTTTTTTATTGGTTTTTTCAAGATTCACCCCCCGATAAGGGTGTGTTCCGGAACATTTAGAGGGTCGGTATTTTTTTGAGAGGCGCCTTTTGGGCCACTTTCCACGCAACGCCAATAAAAAAAACGATTATATCGAACGCGCAGGACATAGAATTTTTTTTTGTTTTTTTCAAGATTCACCCCCCGATAACGGTGTGTTCCGGAACATTTAGAGCGTCGGTATTTTTTTGAGAGGCGTCTTTTGGGCCACTTTCCACGCAAAGCCAATAAAAAAAACGATTATATCAAACGCGCAGGACATAGAAATTTTTTTTGTTTTTTTTCAAGATTCACCCCCCGATAAGGGTGTGTTCCGGAACATTTAGAGGGTCGCTATTTTTTTGAGAGGCGCTTTTTAGGCCACTTTCCACGCAACGCGAATAAAAAAAACGATTATATCAAACGCGCAGGACATAGAATTTTTTTTTTTTTTTCAAGATTCACCCCCCGATGAGGGTGTGTTCCGGAACATTTAGATGGTCGGTATTTTTTTGGGAGGCGCTTTTTAGGCCACTTTCCACGCAACGCCAATAAAAAAAACGATTATATCAAACGCGCAGGACATAGAATTTTTTTTTGTTTTTTTCAAGATTCACCCCCCAAAAAGGGTGTGTTCCGGAACATTTAGAAGGTCGGTATTTTTTTGAGAGGCACCTTTTGGGCCACTTTCCACGTAACGCCAATAAAAAAAACGATTATATCAAACGCGCAGGACATAGAATTTTTTTTTGTTTTTTTCAAGATTCACCCCCCAAAAAGGTTGTGTTCCGGAACATTTAGAAGGTCGGTATTTTTTTGAGAGGCGCCTTTTGGGCCACTTTCCACGTAACGCTAATAAAAAAAACGATTATATCAAACGCGCAGGACATAGAATTTTTTTATTGGTTTTTTCAAGATTCACCCCCCGATAAGGGTGTGTTCCGGAACATTTAGAGGGTCGGTATTTTTTTGAGAGGCGCCTTTTGGGCCACTTTCCACGCAACGCCAATAAAAAAAACGATTATATCGAACGCGCAGGACATAGAATTTTTTTTTGTTTTTTTTTCAAGATTCACCCCCCGATAAGGGTGTGTTCCGGAACATTTAGAGCGTCGGTATTTTTTTGAGAGGCGCCTTTTCGGCCACTTTCCACGCAACGCCAATAAAAAAAACGATTATATCGAACGCGCAGGACATAGAATTTTTTTTCGTTTCTTTCAAGATTCACCCCCCGATAAGAGTGTGTTCCGGAACATTTAGAGGGTCGGTATTTTTTTGAGAGGCGCCTTTTGGGCCACTTTCCACGCAACGCCAATAAAAAAAACGATTATATCAAACGCGCAGGACATAGAATTTTTTTATTGGTTTTTTCAAGATTCACCCCCCGATAAGGGTGTGTTCCGGAACATTTAGAGGGTCGGTATTTTTTTGAGAGGCGCCTTTTGGGCCACTTTCCACGCAACGCCAATAAAAAAAACGATTATATCGAACGCGCAGGACATAGAATTTTTTTTTGTTTTTTTCAAGATTCACCCCCCGATAAGGGTGTGTTCCGGAACATTTAGAGCGTCGGTATTTTTTTGAGAGGCGTCTTTTGGGCCACTTTCCACGCAACGCCAATAAAAAAAACGATTATATCAAACGCGCAGGACATAGAAATTTTTTTTGTTTTTTTTCAAGATTCACCCCCCGATAAGGGTGTGTTCCGGAACATTTAGAGGGTCGCTATTTTTTTGGGAGGCGCTTTTTAGGCCACTTTCCACGCAACGCCAATAAAAAAAACGATTATATCAAACGCGCAGGACATAGAATTTTTTTTTTTTTTTCAAGATTCACCCCCCGATGAGGGTGTGTTCCGGAACATTTAGATGGTCGGTATTTTTTTGAGAGCCGTCTTTTGGGCCACTTTCCACGCAACGCCAATAAAAAAAACGATTATATCAAACGCGCAGGACATACAATTTTTTTTTGTTTTTTTCAAGATTCACCCCCCAAAAAGGGTGTGTTCCGGAACATTTAGAAGGTCGGTATTTTTTTGAGAGGCGCCTTTTGGGCCACTTTCCACGTAACGCCAATAAAAAAAACGATTATATCAAACGCGCAGGACATAGAATTTTTTTTTGTTTTTTTTCAAGATTCACCCCCTATAAGGGTTGGTCCCGGTGGCCATAAATGCTTTTTCTTCATTTTACCATATTTTTTTACCAGCTAGAGCCGAATTGACCAAGAAAAAATAGGAAATTAAAAAATCGAAAAAAAAAATGAAATCGTTGGATAGCAACGATGCAAACTTCATGTACATTTTCTTCTTCAATGACGCTAAAAAAAATGCACTCAAGCTATGGATGTATTCTGTATATCAGGGGTTCCCAAACTTGTTCGGTATGCGTTCCGAAACCGTTCGGACAGCATCGCGACGCCACTGATCTCTCCGTGACGCCCAGTTTGGGAACCTCCGCTGTAGATGCTAATTTTTTCATAAAATATATAATCAAACAGCAAAGTTGTGCATTGTTATATGATTGTCGCGTCAATAAGGAAAACTTTTGTGTTACTACCAACTTGAACAAGTATAACATTATCGATGATTATTATGGAGAAACAAAAAACTGCGTCTGTGAATGTTTTATACAACTCGGAATGAAATTTCGAGTCATTGCTAATTATGCCTATTTATATTCATCTCGCGAGTTTATTGACTACTGCCATTTAGTAATATTGAGTGTTGCCGAAATACGACAACTTCGCGAGGATTGAGGTTGGCAGCAATTCTCTCCATTCGCCAGCCAAGATTCGTAATCTTTTATCGCACCTTGATGGTTCAATATTGAATATATATGGTTTACGATGGGCAAGATGGGTTTTTTGTTTCTAAATCTTTACGAAGGTTTAGTTTGCGTTAATCCGATGTAAGCTCTGGCATGTAGTGATGAAAAAAATTCAAAAAATTCGTAGACTCAGTTTAGTTTAGACAATGATATATATATATATATATATATATATATATATATATATATATATATACACATATGTTAATCTCGGATTGTGGCTAACGCTCCAACCTCCTTAAATTGATGAAGCCATTGGTGGGAGACACGCTTCTCCATAGGAAGACGACAACAGGTTTTCGTCGGCGCAAACTTGTCTCACCGATTGATATCAGTGTGCGTAGATTTTTATACAGACTCACACGCTTGCCACTATATAGAAATATACATAAATGGTATAAAGTTGTTATAAGAAATATTTAACATGAAGTATAAAATGAGAATGAAACGACGAAAAATAAATTATAAAATAGTATATTGGTAAATTATTATAAAAAATGTATAAAATTGTTGAAAAAAAAACGAAGTTATAACTTTTATAAAGAATTATATATATATAATTCTTTATAAAAGTTATAACTTCGTTGTTTTATATATATACATATATATTTCACGACCATTTATGTATAACTTTGTATAGTGGTAACCGTTTAATTTTACATAAGAACATGTGTGTACATATATAGATGTACATTTTGCGTACATTTATGAGCTTACCCTGAGTAAAATTTGTAAAAATATCAATTTTTGGTTTTCGACGGCTTCTCAAAATCTAACATTCTGAAAATATCCTCTGAAAGTTTCAAGCCGATTCGTTCAAAATCGAGGGTGTTATAGGTAGGTTCCGCGAACTGGCAAACTTTAAATGCGTTTTTCTCACACTTACGTTGTCAAAATCGGTGACCACATCTCAAAAATCAATGCACCGAGAAACTTCAAATTATACAAGCTTCATTTACTCATCGAAAAGCAGCACTTGCACGAAGGAATTTTTTTTCTTCGATGCATGGTTTTTTTTTATCAACGAAAATAGAGTGTCTTTTTTCACCAGAAATCGACACTAACACTTTGGACTGTGGCCATTTTAACAAAAAATCAATATTTCATCAAATCCTTCGTAAAAGCGCTGCCTAATTTCATGGAAAAACTACATGTGTTTGATTTTTTATTTAGAATTTGTTTCCGAATATTCTGTCTACCTCATTTATAAATATTTTTCAATAGTGATATTGTAAAAGATACTTACAACGATTTTTAAGGTAAAAAAAAACGAATTTCAAACCGGTACACGTTTTTCTAGAAAAAGTCACGAGAATTGCTCGTTTTTTCGACCACGAGCTAAGTGTATCCCGTTATATATATACAGGGTGATTCACACTATAGAGGTTCGCTTGCTGCATAGCGCGCGCCATTGCGAGCAGAATGATTTTTTTTTTTTTTGAAAATGTGCGACAAAATATGCCCGAGATATTCTCGTTCAAAGTCTGACGCTGATTAAACAATGGCACGGTAGTTGCTCAGCGCGTTTTAGATTTGCAAAGCGAGTCACCGGGTTCATTAGTTTGAGGGAAACAAAAATTGCGAAAGAAAATTCACTCATCTGAAGGCAGATTCGAAGAAAACAATTGCCCGAAAGAAATATTTTCCGAATGAACAATTTCTCGAGCACAGTATATCGAACGGACAATTTCACGTACACAAAATGCCGAATGAAAAATGTCTCGGATACAATATCCCGGATGGACAATTGTTTCAGGACGAACGCTCAAATTCTAAATAAATTGAATACAGTCGAACTTCGATATAACGAAAGCCTGGATATACCGAAGATTTGTACATTCCATTCCTATAGACACCCGACACCTTGATACAACGACATAATAATAATATACATTATCCTCTAATTCCTAGTCACTTGTAAAAATTACTCATTTAAACTATTCTTTAAAAAATATCCCTATATTTATAATACTTATATATATATATATATATAAACATGATTTCGATATAACGAACTTCCCTAGAGATTCGTTATATCGAGGTTCGACTGTAACTTTAATTTTGGATAATTAATATTTGCATTAATATTGCATGATTAATCGAGGCAAATACTTCGTGGAACGCATTTTTTACGTTGGACAATCCTAACATTTATTTCGCTGTGTCATTTTGCATGAAAAATCTTGCGATTTTTTTCCGTTTGACTCACTGAAGAAAAACTTTATAAAACATTACATTATATTTTCTATTGGAAAAGTGTTCACGTTAATTAAGATACAAATTTAATAATAACTGAATAATTTAACTATTATAAAAATATAAAATAATTAAATTATTTATTTGATTAAAATTGGGTTTGGGTTCGTTTAGGAAACGTTCATTCGGGAAATTGTCTATTCGAGAAATTGTTTATTTGGTAAATTATTTGCGGGAAATTGTGTTTGAGGAATTGTTAATTTGGGCAATTGTTAACGAGAAATTGTCATTTTGGGAATGTCTTTTTCGAGAAACTTTCCACAAAGCCCGGCTTGCACGTCTCGTGCGTACTGCCCTGCCATCGTTTACTGCTTGAACTTGGAATCCGAACATGTCGGGCAATTTTTGTCGCACAACATTTTGAAAAAAAATAAGCGTTTTGCTCCTAATGACACTCCGTATGCTCACTGAGGAAGCCCCGATCGTTGTGAATCACCCTGTACATTGCAAAATAGAATCTTCGTACTCATCTTCCTCCCCCCTCTCTCTCTCCTTTCCTATCTACCTCTGTTTCTCGTCACGATGAAAATACGCACCCGTGCAACAACCCACGCATTAGAACACTCCACAACACTGAGAACAGGTGCGACGCTCGTATTCCATGCTCCCATTAAAGTATCAAAGATAAAGATACTAGTGGCGCGCATATGTGCATCCGGCGACGTATGTACAACCTCTATACGCCTCAAACTATGTACATAATGCTGCAGTATGGTTCTTACATATATACAGAAAGTATAGTTTATATATGAATATATAAAAGACCCCTACCAGAGCCCTCGAATGAAACTCCGATATAAATGCTAAAGCGAGCACGAGCATTCACACGTTTTCCTACGCCATTCACTTGTTTACCAACTCTTTTATATTCCCCCCCCTCTCTCTCTCTCTTTCTCTCTCGAATCCTCCAACCTGTGGCATAAAGAAAGAATTACTTATGAAACTTAAGGCCTTAGGCCACTCTAGAGGCCGAAAAATAGGCTTTTTGGGGATTTTTCTTTCAGAAAAATTACAAAATAAATCGAGATTACAAAAAGGGTGTTTTCCATACATATCAGTGACTGTATACAATATTTTTTTTTGAAGCGATTAAGGGGAGATATACACCTAGGAGCCGGAAAAAAGGTCAATTTTGTGAATTTTTTCAAGGAAAACTATTTGAAATTTCGGATTGGGGTTTTTATTATCTAAAAGTATATACATTCAAAAACATGTTTAATTTTCTTTATTTAAAAATATCAAAAATATACAAACATATTGTACGATCCTTGGAGCGTCGTAAAAAAAACTGCGTATACGGTACCCACTGGCGTTTCTTCAAAAAACATCTGAAAAAAAACCAAAAAGATCATTAAATTGGATACTATAATCTAGTACTTGTCATAGCAGATTTTGAAAATATCGATTTATGACAACATGGCGGACGTTTGAACATAAATAGTGATTTTTGCGCCAAAAATTATTTATTATTTTGCCTATAAAACAAAAACGAAGTAACGGAAAAAAAATCCTATGAGAAGTACTAGATAATGGTGTATAGAATAACCACAAAAAACCTGAAGGCAATCGGTTCACTGGTTTTCGAGAAATTTTGGGTACCGATTTGAAAAACGTGGATTTGAGAAAAACGCGTTTGAAAATTTGGGAATAAATGAATTATGAAATTTGTCAACTTACATGGAATCGTCGATCCAGGCGCCCATAGTGTCCTTCTAAATCCTCGACTCAATTTCAAAATGGCGGCTGTGCAGCGTTTATCTCAAAACTGCATTTTTTAAGTTGGTCGGAAACATAACTCAGACAATTTTTAACCGATTCACTTGAAATGTTGAATATATTTTGAAAAGTACATTGTCTATGGGAGTACGTAGGATTTTTTTTTCATATTGCATAGTTCATTTGTTAGTAACGATTTTTTAGGCAAATTTTTAGAAAGTGAAAAATTTGCCTAAAAAATCGTCGGATAATTGTTAATAACAAATGAACTGTGCAATTAAAAAAAAATCCTTCGTACTTCCATAGACAATGTATTTTTCACGATACATTCAACGTTTCAAGTGAATCGGTTGAAAATTGGCTGAGTTATGTTTCCGCCCAACTTAACAAATGCAGTTTTGAGATAAACGCTGCACAGCCGACATTTTGAAATTAATCGCTTCAAAAAAATGATTGTACAGAGCCACTGATATATATGATAAACACCCTTTTTTGTAATTTCGATTTATTTTGTAGTTTTTCTGAAAAAAAAAATCACCAAAAAGCCAATTTTTTCGGCCCTAGAGTGGCCTAACCCCACAAGAATTACTTATTATCGTGTGCGCTTTATTCGGGAAGACGACTTCACATTACGAAAAAATTAGTGCCTGCGGACATTACGTCTTTGGCCGCTGGGGCCATTCGTTGGTTTCTTTTTCTTCTCCAAATGGTATTCCACATTTCAACTAGTTGCAAGTCTGGTCTCAATTGCTGTTTAGAGCTATTCGGAGTAAGGGACAGTACGAATTCGACATTTCGCCATTTTGCTGCGCTTTAGAGGCGAAAGAAATGAGTGAGGATAAATTTGAATGGCGAATGTCCCGTTGTGTGTATGCAGACTCATGGCTGCGTAGTAGGGCGGCACAATCTTGAACTCTATTTTTTTTCTTTTTTTTTCACCATCCAATTATCTTCTTTAAAGAAAAAAATTTTTTTGTCGAAGCGGCAAGCTGTCGAAAAATATTTACAGGTTGCGCAAGCCTCCCAAAAATTCAATTTTTAAAAATTAAAAAGTCGATTTTTTTTGTTCGCCCCCTTCTCACCCATGAATTTTACGCTTTATAATTTTTAAATTAACCTCGTGAAAGCTCCAATCGGCCAATTGATAATTAGCGGACGAGAAAGGTTTTCGAAATTCAGAATTTCCGCCAAAAAATAAATCTCGCATGCACTGTAATTCCTTGTAGCATAAAAACAAAATAAACAGCAAAGTGTTATATTTTCAGAATAATTTATTATAATCATCTGTAACAAACACCAAGTAGACGATATGTATTATTGCGTATTATTGTATTATGGCGTCGCTCGTTACAGAGTACAGGTACGATTGGCCTGCACCCAGGTAGGGAATCAAAAGGCGGACGATGGAAACAAACTTGTGCGAGCCTTGTTTCACCGAGCCTGAGTGAGACAGACCTGGGCCAGGTTTCGTTGCATCGTTTGGAGCAGCCTGGAACCAAGACTGGCTGCTTAGCCTAAACTCAGGGTTATTTCAAGCTTTATTCAGCCAGTGAATTTTAAGGCTAAAAAACAAGGCTGGATGTAGTCTTGTTTCAGGTTGTGATAAAATAAAATAAATTTTTAATAATATTTTTTCTGTACTTTTATGAAAAAAAAAATTAGCGATAAATTTGTCGGGTGCGAAGGCACGAAAAACAAAAGCGAAGGAGGCAGCTCAGAACATTTAAACATATTCTCTTATCGATATTTATGAGGTACACAAAAAAGTTTTTTTTCTCGTCACACACAGATTTCGTATATACTCACTCTCTGGAGTTTGCGTACACTCTGTGTATTACGTGTCCCATAAACAATAAATAAAATAAAGTTTCGTGTTTAAAATATTTTTTATATATATTTTATAACAAATAATATAATGAATAATGAATATATATAATAAATACAATGAATTCTTTACAAATTTATTAAATTTACCCCAATGTAGAATATAGAAAACTAAAAACAGCCCTTATATAGCCTCGAGAAGAGTTTGGGATAAGCCTGGTCATAAATGCTCGTGAAGACTTTATTAAGGCTCGTTTTGAACCTTGATGTTTCGTCGTTTCAGGCTTAGTACAGGCTTTTCTACCAGCCTTTGGCCAAGCCTGTGTGCAAGAGCCTGAAACCGCGTTATCATTCAGTGGTTCAGCGAGGCCTGAAATCAGGCTGGTGCTCAGCCTGAATTAAAAAATGTTAGCCTTGTTTCAGAGCTTGGCGAGCCCTTTTTTCATCGTCTATTCCTACCTGGGCAGTTTGACTAACGAGTTTTTTACAAAATGTTTGTTTCAAATTGATAATTATGACCATAGGCTGTGAGAAGGAATAAAAAAATAGTGTTGAAATTCCAAGGTTGTGCAGACCCCTGAATGTTCACGAGTCCAATTAATTTCGATTCCAATGACGGTACTACTTGATATTGAAACAAGTCCATTGATCTTGGCAATAATATTGGTCTGCAGAGCTCATATACATAATTATGTATGGTCGATCGAGTGCTGACAACAACACACAATATAGAATCCAGGTGATACGTCGAGCCTGGAAAGGCACAAGTGCCTTGATGAAGAGCAGCGATGTTGTCTATTTATAGGCAGGTAGTCCTTCGGTAGATGCTTCTCCCTCCCCCTCTCTCGCTCCCCTTTCTTCCCCTATCTCTTCATTTTCCTCTCATGCACCTTTCCCACACATGCACGCTGTATGTTGGCGATGTGTACCGTCAAACCGCTAGCTTTAATTAAAGGTTAGGCGTCGTCGTATAGATAGCCGCGTGGCAATAGTGCCGTTGATAGGGCGACCCAATCTCATCCCCTTTCCCCTTCTCGCCCTCTCGCGAACACCCCCGCTTATTGGTCTCGATATCGAGCGTGTTTCCGGCCTCGGCTCACTTTGCAAATTGCGCGGAAATTCGGATCGCCAAATTCACATTCGGCTCGATGATACACTCGTATGAGGACATTTGTACGAGCGAGATTGGTCCACAACCGGGAAAACAATTTTGATAGGGAATCCGATTGATCAGCATTGGTGATAAAGTGAACAAACTATCATCACGCTCCCGCAAACAATTTAATTCAAATTTCATATTCAAGGGATCGTGAATCCGAATTCATTTTTATCGTGAAACTTTCAATACACATTCAGAAATGTTAGTAGAATTTTCAATGCCGGTGAAATTTCGAAATTCAACGGGGTTGAGCTCAGATAAAAATTAAATATTCATAAACGAAATGAATGGTTTAAGTTTCAATGGAAAATATCATATAATTCGGAAAATGAATTATTCCGAATATTTAATACATTATATGAACGATTTTTTATTATTAAAAGTAAAAAAGTATTGAATATAATTATTTTTAATATTTTTAACTCATTCAATTTTTTTGAAATATATTTAAAGATTATTAAATATGATTGAAAACGTTTAGAAGCAATCATATTTGACGATAAGAATGGAAAAATCTCATTGGCATTTGAAAATTCTCTCGTGCTGTGCAATTTCCGTTGGGCAAATTTCAAATTCTATCGCAATTCAGTTGTGCTGAACGTTTGATAACTCAATTGAGAAAAATTTTAGAAATATTTTAGAAATATATTATAAATGTTTTATGAAAAATATTTTTCATAAATATTTCTAAAATATTTCTAAAATATTTAAGAAATTTCGAAATTCAACGGTGTTGAACTCAGATAAAAATTAAATATTCATAAATGAAATAGATGGTTTAAAGTTTTGAATGGAAAATATCATATAATCCGGAAAATGAATTATTCCGAATATTTAATATATTATTTAAACGATTTTTATTATTAAAAATAAAAAAAGTATTAAATAGAATTATTTTTAATATTTTTAACTCATTCAAATTTTCTGAAATATATTTAAAGATTATAAAAAATAATTGGAAACGTTTAGGAACAATCATATTTGACAATAAGAATGGAAAAATCTCATTGGCATTTCAAAATTCTCTCGTGCTCTGCAATTTCCATTGGGCAAATCTAAAATTCTATCGCAATTCGGTTGTGCTGAACGTTTGATAACTCAACTGAGAAATATTTTATAAATATTTTATGAAAAAATATTTTAGAAATATTTACAAAAATATTTGAGAAATATATTAGAAATATTTAATGAAAAATATTTTAGAAATATTTTATAAAAAATATTTTAGAAATATTTTATAAAATTATTGAAAACGTTCAAAAATCGGATATTTAAGAACAAGAATCCAAAAGACGCTGACTGGCTTTCTATTTTGCAAGTAGAATACTCAAACGCTGTTGAATTCTGCCGTGACATATTATGACGGAATCACGGTTCGTTGTAATCGTGTCCAGGCTCTCGTCATCGCAATGGTCGTCGTCCTCGTTGCTGGGTTTCCAATGTGCTTATGTCGTATATACATGTGCAACGTACTACGTATTGCAACGTAACATACGTTGATGCCGAGCCGTTTATGGCATAATACATCTGTGTATGCATACACCTACATATATAAATACATATAGAGCACGAAACACGTCACTCGTGGCTTCCGTCACGCAATCAGCACGTGTAGTTAGGTGCTCGAGGATTCGTATCGGCGCATCGGACCTCTCACATGGAATTCGTACATTATTCTCGAGATCACTGAATACCCGTTTTGCTATTTTCTGCATTAAAAAAAAATTGACGGAAATTGAATACAAATAGGAAAAAAATTACAAAAATTGAATACCAATTGAAAAAAAATAATTGATCAAAAAGATTGAATTTTTTTAATAAAAAAAAAATTGAAAGAAATTGAGAAAATTGAAAAAAAATGGAGGGTCACCGTTCTAAACTTTTCCTACATTCGTGCATGTGATGTGCAGCACCTGCAAACTCTTTTCTCATCTCCGAGGATCCTCTTACGGCTCAAAACGCCCGTCCTCGTTTCTTCTCGACTATCTCGTTCTTCCACATTTGTCCGGCTTTTCTTTCCCTGATTATTCTTTTATTTTTGTCAGTGAGACATTCGCAAGTCGACGAGAGAAGCAAAGTGTCGCGCGTTTGCCGGACGAAATGAAAAAAACAACGAGGAAGAACGAGAGCACGTTCCTTTTTTTTTTCTTTTCCTTCGGGCTATTTTCCGTTTTATTTTTGGCACAGCGTCCAATAGAGCTCTGTATGTCGCGCCCCAGAAGCGCACCGAGAGGCGGAGTCTTCGTGTCTCCTCGTTGGAATCGTCACGAACTTGGAAAGCCGGAATTCAAGGCAAAGGTCGATAGTCTTAGGCGAAAGAGGTCAGGGGCCTCGGATGCTGAGAATATTTCGTCAAACGTATGCTCTCGAATTTATCTTCGCGAAAATCTCTCACTCGATCACTGCAGTTCGTTATTGTTATTTCAGTTTCTGCACCGAAGAGAATAATTTTGGATAATTTTTGTCCATGTACAGCGATATAAATTAAAGGCAGGCTATTTGTACGAGGAATAAAGACAAATATTTATAAGGGATTGGAAAAAAAGGTTGATTTATTTGTGTCAATTTTCGATGACGTTGAAGCTTGCATCGTTGGAATGCAACGAAGATTAATTTAAATTGTCAATAAATTGGCAATTAAATTATCTGTTCTTTTTTTTCTACGAACTGCAATTGCCAAACTTTCGATCACTTTGGATTATTGCGAGATTATGTTAGAATAATATAATTAATTATACGGAGCTGTATAATATCCTCGTAAAATAATTAATGAAATGAACTATATTATTCTAACGCTATTTGGCAATTATCCAGCGTTCGAAAGTTTTGATGATGTTGCAGTTTGTATCGTTGGAATGCAACGAAAACGAACTATTTTTGATTGTTGAATTTTTTTTTCGGCCGATTTAGCCTGTCAAAATCACTAAAACGTTTTTATGTATTATTATCAGACGTTTATGACGTTAATTTGCTAAAAAAGGCTTTGGATAATGAACAAAATGAAGAAAAGAAAAATGAACGAAAAATTCGTTGCATTCCAACGATGCAAACTTCAACGTAATAAGTTTTTCAATTATTCGAAGTGTCCGGAAACTTTTCGCCGGTAGTGTATGTCTTCATTTGGGCTGCCTATGATTAATTTTTCATCGCGCTGATGATTGCATCGTTGGAATGCAACGATAATTTTTTTTTCTTCATTTTTATCATTATTCAAAGCCTTTCATTTTGCAAATTGAGGTAACAAATATCTGACGAGAATACGTAAAAATGTTTGCGCGATTTTCACAGCTTAAGGGGCTATACCAGTGTGAGCGCTGAAAATTTGGGTGATCTTCGGGAATTTTTTGAAAGAAAAGTACTCAATTAGATATTTCGAAAAATTAAGAATATATTTGGCTATATTTGACCTATATTACATAATATTTTCATAGAAAAATATTGAGATCCAAGCGACTTATGCGCTGCCTTCGGAGGCGCCAAAAAAAAGTTCCTCCACTGCTGACATGATTCCGGCCGATTGAGTAGCTGAAACCGAACAAGAAAAAAATGTCGTTAAACTGGAAAGTATTTCCTGTACAATGACGTAGGATTTTCGAAAAATATCAAAGTCTAACAAAATGGCGTAGTTATGAAAAAAAGTCTGTTCTTCTTGCCTATAAAATGGTCGTTTTTTGCAATGCCAAATCGTCAATTTTCATCCAATCAAAAATATCCTACGGCATTGTAGAGTAAATGTATTCAAGAGTACTCAGTTCAAATTTCAAGTCAATCGGATAATTGCTCTTTGAGTTACAATGTCGGCAAATTTGAAAAATCTCATTTCGAGAAAAACGCGTTTAAAGATTTAACTATCGATTGTTGCAAGATAAAATGATAGAGATACGGCCTTGAAATTTTTACAGGATATTCTTGAAAGTATAAACTGTCGAAAAAGGCAAAAAAAAAAACGTTTTTTAAAAGTGTCACCCTTAGATCGGCAAAATTCGAGCGATTAAAAAGAGATAAATTTTCGTTGCATTCCAACGACGTGAAATTCAACGTAAGAATTTTTTGGAGTAAAAACACTCACTAACACTTCATATGAACGAAATTGCCTCAACTATAAATCACCACGAAAAAGGAGTTGTGCAATGTGGCCAAAACGATTGCCAATAAAGTGCAACGTTCCACGTTGCCAAGGAGCAGTTCAAGCTTTCAAAAAGTCCACGACAGACGTGCATCTTTCGCATTCGCGTTGCCGAATATTTCGTAATTTTCCACTTTCGTACACAACAATAAATAATTTTGATCGTAATGCAGAGTCAAAATTTTTGGTCGCAACCCGGAACGAAGACTCTTCGCTCTGGTCCATTTTTCCTCGAATTTCGTGCGGTTACGTTATTCCCAAAGTCTCGAAACATTTCGCGATAATGCGCGGCATCTTCGCCAAAGCACTTTGCACCTGGTGACAAAACTGTTTACGCGTTGTACGGCCGCACTGGTGAATTGTGCAATTTTTTTTTGCGTCAGAGACAACGACAGGTGTCTCGGGTGCCTCTTGTAACTTTTGTATCGCTTTTTCTTCTTACCGTCCCACCGAGATGCCAATTACGCGAAACTTTTGTGCAGCAACGAACAATTTTTTAATCGAGACCTTCGGGACTTGTTTGTGTTACAGACATATCCGACATTCCTGAGAACATCAGGAACTTGATCTCCCTACAGGTGGCAGACTTTAGCAGTAACCCGATACCAAGGTCAGTGGACAATGCAACGTTTTTTTTTTTTTTTTACGTCTCTGGACAAATTTCCACCGCGTCGTAAAAGCCTGTACAATGAAATTTTATTTTTCATATTTGTTATCAACGATTGGAGGATTTTTCACTTCGAAGATGTTGAAGCTTGCATCGTTCGAATGCAACGAAAATCAATTCTTTTTAATTATTCGAATCATTTGTGACGGCGAAAATCGCCAGAAGGTTTTGACGTATTTTCATAAAAAATCTGCTTTCCGCCTGCGGCTTCGCTCGCGTAGACTTGTGATGCTCCTCAATGAAATGTGCTCCTGAAACGGTTCATTGAGGCGGGATGTACATTTAGAGAGGACAAAAATAAGCAATATTGAGGAATTTTTTAAACTATGACATAATTATTCTACAATGATCAAACTTTAGGTATACTTTGATCGTATATTTAAGTATACAAAACAATTTTTTTAAATTAATTCATCTTCAAAATGACGGAGCTGTGGCAGAGTGTTACAGCAAGGTCGCCGCGGGAGTTGCGAATCGGCCTGCAGTCTAGCTTCCCGTAGACTTTGATTGGCAAAAAAGTTCAAACATTTTTTCAGTCAGACCATGTATGGTTTCTATGTGACGTTAATTAAAATTAAGAAAATGGCACGCATTTATAAAAAAAAAATGTGGATGAAAAATCCGTATTTTTCCAATTTTTTAAAACCAATTTTCGTCAAGCAGAAGGTACCAATATTATCAATATTTCTACCAAGTTTCAACTCAATCGGCTTAATAGTTTTTGAGTAATCCTGCTCGCCAATTTCGATGATGAAGTTTCTCAAATTTCGCTTTGAATCTTTAGGAAAATATTGTACATACATAGTTCTATCGTTTAAAGTGAAAAAAAAAAGAAATCGATATTTTGATCGTTGTAAATGTATATCCCGCCTTAAGGAACACGTAGAATTATGTTGAAGAGCATTAATGCTAAGTTTCAAGTAAATCTGAACAGATATTTCTTTTACCATACAAACTTTGCTATCCCTTTTTCTCCTTAAGGCCTTAGGCCACTCTAGAGGCCGAAAAATAGGCTTTTTGGGGCTTTTTTTTCAGAAAAACTACAAACTAAATCGGGATTACAAAAAAGAGTGTTTATTATACATATCAGTGACTGTATACAATAATTTTTTTAAAGCGATTAATTTCAAAATGGGGCTGTGCAGCGTTTATCCCAAAACTGCATTTTTTAAGGTGGCCGGAAACATAACTCATACAATTTTCAATCGATTCACTTGAAATGTTGAATACATCTTGAAAAATACATTGTCTATGGAAGTACGCAGGATTTTTTTTTATATTGCATAGTTCATTTGTTATTAACAATTATCTGACGATTTTTTAGGCAAATTTTTGGAAAGTGACAAATTTGGCTGAAAAATCGTCCCCTTTTTTGTAATGTCGATTTATTTTGTAGTTTTACTGAAAAAAATCCCTAAAAAGCCTATTTTTTCGGCCTCTAGAGTGGCCTAACCCCTTAAGGATTTTATTACCAAAAACGCTGAAATTTCGTTAATTTTATCTAGGAGCAGTAATACAAAGTTTCAAGTTGATCAACGATCAATCTGAACCGATTTTTCAAAGTTGCCATTCCATCTTTGCCACCCCTTTTTGTTTAAGGGTTGAATTTCTAAAAACGCTATAATACGCGTTTTATCAATTGTGTCAAGAAGCACGGATACCAAATTTCAAGTAAATCCGACCAGATTTTTTTAAATTTCTATACAAACTTTGCCATCCCTTTTTCTCCCCTTAAGGGTAGAATTTAGAAAAAATTCTTCTTAGTGGGTGGGTTCTTCTCCACAAAAGCAACCTACCGTTCAAATTTCACGTAATTAGCTTTACGGTTTTGACTCGGCGTTGATGAATCAGTCAGGATATGTTCTTTTATATGTATAGATTGCGACCTCAATTTGCAAAAACGAAGGCTGTGGATAAGCATAAAAAAAAGAAATGAAAAATGAACAAACAAAAAATCGGCGCGTTCCAAAGATGCAGACTTCAACGTCATTTACTTTGCTTGAAGCACAGTTGTTTTTATTGTAGGGTATTTGCCTCATGATCCCACACGCCCTTTTTTTATTTCCCCATTTCCATTCGCCACTGTGTTGCCCACACTTTGTGCCCATTCTCAGTGTGTTGCCCACACTTGCTCTTTCTTATTGCACCTTTCCTATGGTGTTGTCGTATGACAATTGCTAATCGCTCACCCATACTGGCATTGACCCATGCCTCACAAAAATTGCGTTCCGTTTCGCCCAAGAAACTATTTGGATGATCTTCATTGTTCCAGGCTTCCGGCTGGTTTCGTGCAACTGAGAAACCTAACTGTACTCGGCCTCAATGACATGTCCCTCACGAACTTGCCACTAGACTTTGGCCGGTAAGGCACCATTGACAATCTACCGTCTGAAAAATGCAACCTCAGAGGGCGAAACATTACGGACTTGTGTGTGTTTCAGTTTGGAAGCACTTCAATCGCTGGAACTGAGGGAAAATTTGCTCAAATCCTTGCCCGAATCGCTCTCTCAGCTCTCGAAACTCGAGAGGCTAGATCTTGGTGACAATGAAATCGAGGAATTGGTAAGCCATTCTTCTCCATCAACTAACGTTTTTGTTTGTTTGTTTGTTTTTTTAAAATCATTACGATGATCAATTATGACAATTATTTTCGTTTTATTTTCTCGATAAATCGGATCGTTATTACACTGCCAAAAAAATGTTTAATTAGTTGTTATGCGCTGGGGTGGTTTAGCCCCTTAAAACCGTTTTTCCGCCGATAAAAAAATACGTATCGCTCACTTTTCGGTGCTTTATAACATATCCAAATTTCAACAAAATCGAAGGGTGTCACCTGAGGGATGTTCCTTGTTAGTCGAAGATATGACTAAGAGACCAAATGAATTCCTATAATAATTTGCTGTATCACATAAACTATATCAATTAGTTAATATCATTGTGATAATTAGAGAGTTTTATCGAATAACATGCTATATATTTTTTTAGCATAACCTGTATATATATATATATATATATATATATATATATATATAATTCCTCTCTCTTCCCCCTCTGCATGTCCACATCTCTTTGATATGTGTGTTGCAATAAAGACAGACCATTTAATCAAATAGAAAAATGGTTGACTTTACGAAAATTCTATTTAATTAATTTTTTTTTTAATCAATAGATCCATTTAGTTGATTCAACTAAATCGTTTTTTGAGCAGATGAAACCGAATCACATATTTATTAGGATTAAATAAAATATTTAGTTATTGGACGATATTGAATATATTTTTATTTGAATAAATAAATATATTTAAAGTAAATGATTTCAATAATGGAATGCAATAGGAAAAATTTGATTCCACGAATAATCTAGTTAATTCAAATAAACAAAAATCAAATAGACGCGATTAGTTCATATCAGAGTTGGGCGTAATTCTATTTATAAATACGAATACGAATTCATTCAAATCGTGATTTTTATGTGAATGTAAATACAAATTTATTCATACTTCACTTATTGTAAATACGAATACAAATAAAATCGTATTCACAAGTGTGAAATCGAATTTATTTGTATTCACAGGCATACAAATACAATTGTATTCACAAATATTCCGAACATACAAATAAATTTACAGAAACAATTGTGAACTTTCACAAAAAATGTGAATATTTACAAAAAATCCTGTGAATAAAAAAAATTCACATCAAAATCTGTGAAAGCGAATGTATTCACAAAAAATTGTAAATATTTAAGACAAATTAAAATCAAATTCACAATGATTAGACTAAAATTTACACCAAAAGTGAGTTCTTACGTATTTTGAGAGAAAACATCGTGTTGAGACAAAGAAATTTTTGCACGAAAAATAGTGAGTTTCAAATATTACTTCAAATATTTGAAACTCACAACTTTTTTGCAAAAATCTCTTTGCCTCAACACATTGTTTCTCAACCCAAACAAACTCACTTGTAGTGTAAATTTTAATATAATTGTCGTGAATTCGATTTTAACTTTCTTCAACTTGAGGAAATTCACAACGCATTTTGTGATCTTTTTCATATTTATAATGTAACATTTGAAACTCGCAACTTTTTTTGCAAAAATTTCTTTGCCTCGACGCAATGTTTTCCCTCAAAATACGTAAGAACTCAATTTTGGTGTAAATTTCAATCTAATCATTGTGAATTTGATTTTAATTTGTCTTAAATACGAAAAAAAATCACAACTCATTTTGTGAATTTTTTTGTATTCACAATTTTTTGTGAATTTTTTTGTATTCACAATTTTTGGTGAAAACATTTGCATTCACAGATTTTGATGTCATTTTTTTTTAATTCACAGCATTTTTTGTAAATATTCACATTTTTTGTGAATATTCACAATTTTTTGTGAATATTCACATTTTTTGTGAATATTCACATTTTTTGTGAATATTCACAATTTTTTGTGAATATTCACATTTTTTGTGAATATTCACAATTTTTTGTGAATATTCACATTTTTTGTGAATATTCACAATTTTTTCGGTGAATTTATTTGTATGTTCAGAATATTTGTGAATACAATTGTATTTGTATCCATACATGTACAAATAAGTGAAGTATGAATAAATTTGTATTAATATTCACATGAAAATAACGATGTGAATAAATTCGTATTCGTATTTATAAATAGAATTACGCCCAACTCTGGGCTCATACGAATGGAATTTTTCCGTCGGTGTAACGATCGTTTGTACGCAGCCGTCGCACATAGGAAAATTACCGGCCCTGCAGGAGTTGTGGCTCGATCACAACCAACTGCAGCACTTGCCACCGGAGATCGGTCAACTGAAGACACTTGCCTGCCTCGACGTGTCGGAAAATCGTTTGGAGGATTTGCCGGACGAGATCGGGGGCCTCGAGTCCCTCACCGATCTTCACCTGTCGCTCAACGTTATCGAAAAGTTGCCCGATGGCCTGGGCGAGCTCGGAAAGTTGGCTATACTGAAAGTCGATCAGAATCGATTGTCGATGCTGAACGAGAATATCGGCAAGTGCGAGAACCTTCAGGAGCTCATTCTCACGGAAAACTTCCTTTTCGAGCTACCGGTCTCGCTGGGAAATCTTCGTAACTTGAACAATTTGAACGTTGATCGCAACAGCCTGCAGTCACTACCCACCGAAATTGGTACGTAACGACCTCCCCTTTTGCGCCTTGGTATTCTCGCGATAAAATCGCCCATCCTCATCGACATTTTCGCTCGACAGGAAATTTGAAGAATTTGGGCGTCTTGTCGCTTAGGGATAACAAATTGCAATTTATGCCGGCCGAAGTGGGCAATTGCGTTGCTCTTCACGTCTTGGATGTGTCCGGGAACAGGTGAGCTCCAATTTTTTATACAATTTTTTTGGCCACTGCAAAATGATGCCTAAATAAATTGCGAAAGTCCTCCTCCAAAAGTCGTCTGATGGAAAAAACCAAACAGATTATTAATCAGTATGAAAAACTGTACACGGAGGATTTTACTTTCGATGATAATTAACACAATGCTGGCCGTTGCGAAATTAAGTGTCAAATTGGGCCTTTTTTCCGACAGTTTTTCGCAAAAAAAAAGTCATATCTTTAAGGCCTTATATACGCGATTTCGTCGATTTTCGAAGGTACTTTTCTAGATGCGGATAAAAAAAATGACGCATACATTGACAAAATAATTATATATAAAAAATAATTATTGTAATAAAAATTCGAAACTGAAAAGTTTTTTACTCACTTTTCTGTCAGTATTTTATTTTTCATATTTGTTTGTGTCATTGAAATTTTTGTTTCTGCGGTTCACACGATAGGTGATGATACGGAGAATATGTTGTAAAAATTTCAAAGCGATCTGAACCTTCGTTCAAGAGTTGCAACTTTCACAAGGTTCAACAAAGTGAATCGTGTAAAAACTGCTTTGAAGTCGGCGGTCGGGCGCACCGCGCGGTATCTATTGTAAACGCAATCGTACCTTATTTTTGGAATTTTTGGAATTTTTCAATTCTGCAAAATTTGAAATATTCCTAACCGTTCAGGCTAATGGAATCAAAAATGTAATAAAATGAAAAATTTTGAAATTCTTTGCGTATACAAGGCCTTAAATCTAATGTATCTACCGGTCATAAATTTTCGGACACATTGGATAATTGCAAAATTATATTATAATAATATAATTATTTATACAGAGCTATATAGTATCTTCGTAAAATGATAAATGAAATGAACGATATTATTCTAACATCATTAGGCAATTATTCAGTGATCGAAAGTTTTGCAATTATCTGAAGCTTGCGAGAACTTTTGGTTGTGTACATTGGAAAATAAAAATTCTCCGATCCAATACTATATTTTTACATCTAGAAGAAGCTCTCAAAGTTTCGGAAAGATCGACGCAGTAGTTTTTGAGATTTTTTGCTCACCGACTTTGAAAACGAACTTTCGAGAAAAAAGCGTTTAAAGCTTCGAACGACGTTCCGAGCGTTCCGGCGGGCGTCAACATGACAGGCTATAAATCTGTCAATTTTTATCCGTTCACCTTGAAATGTTCCGGGAACATGTATAAGATGATATACTGTCATGATATATTGGTTTTGAAAAAAATTGGTCTTTAACTTTTGCAACTAGGCATGACCCCTTAGCGATTTTAATAAAAGCAATAGTTTTTTGGCTACGGTAACCCAATGTTCCTAAAAAAAGTACAAGTATTTTGAGGCTCTTATTCTGCGTTTTGGCATCACGAAGTCAATGTACGAACACCCTCTGTGAAACCAAATACTCTTTCGTTGCGGAGATATCTTGATGCGTGGGTCTTTACGACTAAACGATTGTGCTCCAATCCTTTTTTATTGAGACCCATTCCGGGCCTCAGAAGGCCAATCAACGTATGGAGTATCTCCGAAAAGTTTGACCACGTATGGATACGTTTATGGTCCAACTTGCATTATAATTGATTTTTCTTCGACCGGTACACCAAAGGTTGCAGTACTTGCCGTATTCGTTGATCAACTTGAACCTAAAAGCTGTATGGCTGAGCGAGAATCAAGCGCAGCCCATGCTAACCTTCCAGACTGATGTCGACGAGGAAACTGGACAGGAAGTCCTAACGTGTTTCCTATTGCCACAGTTGGAATACCACGTAGCCAATCAGAACGGTAATCAACGATAACATTTGTCTGCAAGCTAAAACAAAAATGTCCCTAGTAACTTGCCGGGGAATTGCAAACATTTTAATCATCGTATCCGTTTTTTTTTCACTACTTTATCGATTCTTTTTTCAGTAATTTCGTTTTTGTTCTACTCGCTTTGAAAATTGGAAAGCTTGGGAAATTTCACTGCAAGTCCAAGCTTCAGGAATCCGTTTAAATATCTTTCCTTTCCCGACGATGAATTTCCTCCTGTTGTACAGCGTCGTTTCGGCAAGCTCCGAGTTGTGCGATTTATTACGAGATTTTATTTAAGAGGCTATGCCAGTGTGAACGCTGGAAATTTCGGCGATTTTCGGGAAATTTTTGGAAGAAAAGTACTCAATTGAATGTTTCGGAAAATTGAGAATATATTTGGCTATATTTGACGTATATTACATAATTTTTTCATAGCAAAATATTGAGATCCAAGCGACTTATGCGCTGCCATCGGAGGCGCAAAAAAAAAGTTCCTCCACTGCTGACATGATTCCGGCCGATTGAGTAGCTGAAACCGAAAGAGGAAAAAATGTCGTTAAACTGGAAGGTATTTCCTGTACAATGACGTAGGATTTTCGAAAAATATCAAAATCTAACAAAATGGCGTAGTTATGAAAAAAAGTCTGTTTTCTTGCCTATAAAATGGTCGTTTTTTTCAATGCCAAATCGTCAATTTGCTTCAATCAAAAATATCGTACGTCATTGTAGAGTAAATATATTCAAGAGTACTCAGTTCAAATTTTAAGTCAATCCGATAATTGCTCTTTGAGTTACAATGTCAAGCAAATTTGAAAAATCTCATTTCATATTCTTGAAAGTATAAATCTTGAAAGTATAAAAATCTCATCTCATATTCTCGAAAGTATAAACTGTCGAAAAAGAGAGAAAAAAAAATCGATTTTTCGAAAATGTCACACTGGTATAGCCCCTTAAAAAAAAAAAGGAATCGATTTTTTATCGTTCTAGATGTATATCCCGCCTTAACTTGACTTTCTGTAAAATTCTAAACGCAAAATCGATATTTCATCCACTTCCCGACTACTTAGAGCTGTGAAATTTTGCAAATATGCATCTAAAGGCTGACAATGCATGATTCAACTTAAAAAAATGAACGAAAAAAAGTATACATAAAATTTTCAACTTTTCATGTAAAGTTAGCGATATCTAATCATCCATATAAAATCTCACTGACACATACAAACAAATTCGTACCCGACTGAGTTTTTATGTGAAAAGTTTATATGCAACAGTTAGTCGTAAGTTCAATCCCAATTACAGCCTTTGTTATTTTTTACAAGCATTCCATGTGCCTAACGTACAAACTCGTAAACTACCAAACTACTAGTAACAACTGACTAGTAAAATCAATTAAAGACTAAAAAGCAGAAAACAATTTTCAAGTAAAAAAATATTTCAAAAAAACAAGCTTTTATCTAATGTAGTAAAAAGTAGGAAATAATTATTTTTGCCAAGTCACCTATATGCGAACACAAGTGAAAGCTTGGGCCGCTCAAAATTTAGACATATAATCTTTTGTTTACATAAATCCGTTAAAATATCAACGGTATTTAATTTACTGTAAAATAACCTTAGATTTTTTAAATAAAAATCGTGGAACTGCGTATAAACGTGTGATAATAATTTTTCTGATTACCATTGTGCCTAATCAAATACAACAATTATCTGACGACATTTTTCACTTTCCAAAAATCTGCCTAAAAAATCGTCCGATAATTGTTAATAACAAATTAACTATGCAATATAAAAAAAAATCCTACGTACTTCCATAGACAATGTATTTTTCAAGATATATTCAACATTTCAAGTGAATCGGTTGAAAATCGTCCGAGTTATGTTTCCGGCCAACTTTAAAAAGGCAGATATGTATGATGATAATCACCCTTTTTGTAATCTCGAATTATTTGATAGTTTTTCTGAAGAAAAAAAATCCCCAGAAAGCCTATTTTTTCGGCCTCTAGAGTGGCCTAAGGCCTTAAATGTCTAAAAAGCTGAGCGCCCAAGCTTTTATTTATAGTCACGTAGGTGGCTTGGGAAAAAAGTACTTTCTACTCTTTAGTACGTTAAATAAAAGCTTGTTTTTTTGGTAATATTTTTTTACACGTGTATAAAAAATTACAAATTTTCTCACCGTGTTTTTAATCCGAATTGATACACGGATATTTTAGGATGTCGGGTAGAAATACGAAGCGGCGGGCAGGCGAACGAGATGCGAGAATTGCCGAGTAGCGACGACGAGGGATGGCAGGAGAAAGAGGCATCGAGAACGCATTCCGTTAAGTTCACGGATGACGCGCCGGAAGCCGACAAGGAGGTGAGCACGTTGCTCCGACCGGCGTCTTCCAGTATTAACACGTCCCTTCTTTTTCAACTCTTACGATGTGTTTTCTGCATGAATCGCGCGCCATCCTACGAATCTATCTACTAACGAATACATTGCATTGGGGGTTGAAGTTCGCAACGTTGGAATGCAACGAAAATTCTTTGCATTTTCTTATTTTTCATCCAACAACTTATTTTACAGATTTAAGTTTTAGATTGCCAAGTAACAATCATAAAAAATGATTTTCGTAGCTCAAATCTGCCGAAGGCAATTTGGGAAGTGAAAAAAAAAATCATTTTCGTTGCATTGCAAACTTCAACGTCATGCAGTGTAGGCAGAAAAAAAAGCGAACGTAGATTGGTAATCAAAGCTTTTGTAAATATCTTCGGAATTGCGTTTTTATTTTACTCCTCATTTGGAATTCTCCATTAATTCGCGCGACAGTGTGTGCTAAGCATGGTAAATGTAACCTCTCTTTTTTCCACCAGAGCTTATTCGCTGTAAAAACGACGAAACGAAACTCACTCGGTTCCTCGATTAATCGCACTCCAATTTATTTACACGTAATATACAAAATGTACATCCCATATCGAATTTCCTCTTATTGGTGACAACAACAAAACAAAAAAAACAATCATTCCTCTTTACCCTTACTAATGCCATTGTAACTCGGATGGGCTGAAATGCATGCGGCCGATGAAGTAAGTACCCCTGTCTTATGTAAGGTGCAAATTCTCACATGCTTTATTATCGCGGCCTTTCTTATCGCTGATTAAAATCGTACCTTTTTTCATCCCCTTGTACCGTTCTTGTTCTTTCGCAGACTCCGTTCGTCAGGCAAAATACACCGCATCCGAAAGAGCTCAAAGCAAAGGCACACAAGTTATTCGGCAAGGGAAAGAACGACAGTCGATCGGGCTCGACCGACGAACAGGTAATGCGCAAAACGTGGAGCCTGTTTAAATCCTGGACGAGGCAGCGCATTTTCCGCCCTGCTGAGTGTATTGAAAACAAAATTGATATATTGTTTCCTCGAAAAATATTGCACTAATTTACTCAAAATCAACTATATAACAAGGGGCTGTACCAGTGTGAACGCTGAAAATTTGCGTGATTTTCGGGAATCGTTTGGAAGAAAAGTACTCAATTAAATGTTTCGGAAAATTAAGAATATATTTGGCTATATTTGACCTATATTACATAATTTTTTCATAGAAAAATATTGAGATCCAAGCGATTTATGCGCTGCCTTCGGAGGTGCCAAAAAAAAGTTCCTCCACGGCTGACATGATTCCGGCCGATTGAGTAGCTGAAACCGAAAAAGGAAAAAATGTCGTTAAACTGGAAGGTATTTCCTGTACAATGGCGTAGGATTTTCGAAAAATATCAAAATCTAACAAAATGGCGTTGTTATGGAAAAAGTCTGTTTTCTTGCCTATACAATGGTCGTTTCTTTCAATGCCAAATCGTCAATTCTCATCCAATCACAAATATCCTACGTCATTGTTGAGTAAATATATTCAAGAGTACTCAGTTCAAATTTCAAGTCAATCGAATAATTGCTCTTTGAGTTACAATGTCAGCAAAATTGAAAAATCTTATTTCGAGAAAAACGCGTTTAAAGATTTAACTATCAATTTTTGCAAGATAAAATTATATTGATATTCTTGAAAGTATAAACTGTCGAAAAAGGCAAAAATAATCGATTTTTTAAAAGTGTCACACTGGTATAGCCCCTTAAGGCGGGATATACATTTAGACAGGCAAAAAATAAGCAATATTGAGGGATTTTTTAAACTAAGAAATAATTATTCTACAATTATGAAACTTTAGGTATACGTTATATTCACGTATAAAAAATAATTTTTTTAAGAAGAGGGTAGAGGTTTCAGCGTGAAAAAAACAACACTTTTTTGCGAATTTTTTTTCATTTATATGGATAGAGTAAATTTATTGAAACCTTTTGTACATTGTTAAGTGTCATTTCAAGAACATTCCGTGAAATTTGTACGCGAAAATATCGACAAACAAGCCGGTGACAAATATTTTCCAAGAACGCCTTTGGAAAAACACGATTTGCGGTGTTCACTGTATCTCAGCTAGAAATTATCTGAAATCAAGTACTATTAAAATTTGGTCAAAGTATCATCAAATCCTCCGCCCAACGGTCTTTGATATTTTTTTTTCATTTCTAAATTTTTGGTGATCATGTAAAGAGAAAAGTGCTATTTTTCACGAAAAATTCCGCCATTTTGGGGGTGGAAAACCCCCTCAATGTAAAAAAAACTCAAACTAACCGTTGGGGGGAGGTATTTTATATGAAGAAAGTGTGTAGCAAGTTTAAAATAAATCGGTCATGTAGTTTTCAAATGGCAGTGAACACGGACTTTGAAAAAGTGGTTTCGAGAAAAAAGCGTTTGAAGTTTTAGCTGTCGGAGCTACAGTGTTAGAGGAGCGGGACTAAATAGTCAATAACTTCGAGAGTTTTGCTCTGATTGACTTGAAATTTTGGGATTATATTCTTGAAATGTTTAACTATAAGAAAAGACAAAAAAATCGATTTTTCAAAAGTGCAAATCCCTGCCCTCCCCTTAAAGTTCACGCCCGCTCCGAATCCGAGCGACGAGGCACAGCGTTGACGGGTAGTAACGTTTGCAGTTTTTTGAATTTCGCTTTGAAACTTTAGGAAAATATTCTACACATATATGCCCATCGTTTCAAGAATGAAAAAAGAAATCGATTTTTTGATCGTTGTAAATGTATATCCCGTCATAAAACCTTAATTTTAACATTCATCAAAATAAATAAACTAAGCATTATTCCAATATCAATATTATTCTAGCAGTACGATTATTTTGGCCTGTTTCTCCTCGTAGGACGTTTCGCAAGCGTTTGGTCTCGACAAGACCGAGGCAATTTCCGGTGCTACGACGAATCAGGACGTGACGGAACAGGAGCACATTCCCACGTGTAACGACGAGGACACGAGGGAATTGACGAAAGTTTCCGAGTCCGAAGCTGCGCTCGAAACTTCAACGGTCCATCATCAGCCGCCCGATAACGACGATAACACGACACATCAGCTGTCAGGACCAAATTCAACGACGACAGTGAGTCGACGATGATACCCGACACGTCACGTCAAGTTTCGAACATAAGAAATTCTTTTCCCGACTAACCCTAACTCGAGTGTTCGATTTTCGTCTGCTCTCGGCGCCCCGACTGAATTTCAAATTAGTTCACCCTCGAATTCTAAACGGGCCGAAGAGAACGTATCGGACGAACGGGAATGCGGAACGTGTCACAGGGTATCGAATGTTGGATGAATTAAGGTTGAACGATGGTCAGGCCGATACCGGAATGCCTCGTTCTTTTTACCCGCGATACGATGGGGAATGATGAAACAATTCTACAGAACGCTCGAGATTTCGCGTGGCCAATTTATTAGGATGTTGAATAAGTTCTCGCTGTTTTTCAACAATCCAATTTTATTTGCATTACTTTCTTAACAAGCTTTTTACAAAATGCTATTTTTTCTCTTATATCTACCTTAAGGGGCTATACCAGTGTGAACGCTGAAAATTTGGGTGATTTTCGGGAATTTTTTGGAAGAAAAGTACTCAATTAAGTGTTTCGGAAAATTAAGGATATATTTGGCTATATTTGACCTATATTACATAATTTTTTCATAGAAGAATATTGAGATCCAAGCGACTTATGCGCTGCCTTCGGAGGCGCAAAAAAAAAGTTCCTCCACCGCTGACATGATTCCGGCCGATTGAGTAGCTGAAACTGAAAAAGGAAAAAGTGTCGTTAAACTGGAAGGTATTTCCTGTACAATAACGCAGGATTTTCGAAAAATATCAAAATCTAACAAAATGGCGTAGTTATGAAAAAAAGTCTGTTTTTTTGCCTATAAAATGATCGTTTTTTTCAATGCCAGATCGTCAATTTTCATACAATCGAAAATATCCTACGTCATTGTAGAGTAAATATATTCAAGAGTACTCAGTTCAAAATTCCAGTCAATCGGATAATTTCTCTTTGAGTTACAATGTCAGCAAATTTGAAAAATCTCATTTCGAGAAAAACGCGTTTAAAGATTTAACTATCGATTTTTGCAAGATAAAATGATATAAACTATAATGATATTCTTGAAAGTATAAATTGTCGAAAAATGCACAAAAAATTACTATTTTAAAAGTGTCACACTGGTATAGCCCCTCAACTTATTTTCCACTCTGCATACTCTTTTCCTTGTCACTAACATTTCTCTCTTTTTCTTAGTTTAATTCTCCCCTCCATCTCTTTCTCCTACCCCTTCCGCCTTGCACATCGTTCTGCACTACTCCGCTATTTCCCTAAAATACTCGCATATACCTTTTACTAACCATATACTAACCGGTCGCGCTACCTGTTCTCACTAAAGTGACTATTAATCCGTCAATTTTGGGTTTTGTGAATGAGAATGTTGCCAACATATTTTTCAATACATGTACGTGCAAGAATTATTTTAAAAAAATTCCTTCAAATTTTGCTTGGGGGATGTGGGAAAGCTACTGTGCAAGTTCTTGCACAGTGACTTTCCCCCTTAACGAACATTGCGCGTAGAAAGCTGTGAGCCGTCCACGGTAAAATTGCACGCGAGGTTTAAATTCAAAACTTGAACATGTAGAAATTTTGGTATTTTTGGCAGTTTTTAATCGTGACGTAACGCAACTCTTGACCCCCCCCCCAATTGCGTTGCGTAATTTGCGTACGGCCTCTTACTACACTACATTAAAAAAAAAAATCTGCGTCCGAAGCACACAGATTCTTGTTGAGGCGACCATGTTCTGTCGAAAACAACATACAGAGTTCTGATTAAACGCTCTGAAAATAATCATTTTGATGTGTTGAATTGGAGGCTCACGTCAGACATTAGCGGAACTTGCAGAATCATTAGGAGTCGATCACACAAAGGATGAATTTCCACGAAAAAAAAAACAGCGAGAACTTATTCAAGATCCCAATATATACAAAGGAATTTTTTGAAAACAACTATTTGCTACTAAGCTGTACCGCAATTAACTCTGAAGTACGAAAATTCTTATTTTCTTCTCCCCTTCACTTCGCCCTTTTTTTTCTTCCATCGACGAGCTCGGTGGAAAGTTGATTGATCGGGGAACGAGGAGGCATCCGTCACGCGAACGTTCAACCTTAATGGTTTCGTGAGAGAATCGGAGAGGGACGTTGTTTTGTGGCCGTTTTGTCCGTGTTTTTTTTTTGTTGTTGTTCGTTTGTCCGTGTGACCGGTGTGAGGAAGGGATCCTGTTGCAGGATAACGATTTCGAGGGTTCGGTGTCGGAAACGAGGTGTAGGGATGAGGATGAGTCTGAGTCTGAGGACATGCAGAGACATGTCGAATTTACGATATTGGAAGACGCCGATTACGAGGGTGGGGGTGACTCGGGCAAGCCGAACAGGCTGCATCGCCGGGACACCCCGCACCATCTGAAAAACAAGCGCATTCATACCTCGATTGACAAGGATAAAGTTGCTTCGATCATCGCACAGGTCAGCAATTTTATTGAAATGAAGAAATGCGATTTTTTTTGTTCTTGTTCTGTTTTTAAAGACAACGTATACGATCCGGCAGGAAAAAATCTCGAAGCAACGAGAAAGTGGAACGATCCGTTTGTGCACCGCAGCTGTCTGCGCTCTTGTGTTTTACTCACGAGCCTCTTAACGGCACCGTCTATCTCACACACTCTCTCTCTCTTTCTCTCTCATTTGTAACTCTTTGAACTAAACGCTTTTTTACGTACGTTATTAGAGCAGTGGCGACATTACGTTTTGTTTTTCTTTCTGAACTTGGGTTTTTTATTCTTCGTTTTCTCTGAATGTCGTAGCACGTGTTGAATTATGAACTCGTGGAAAGTTCAGTGTGTTCAACGTTGTAGAGTTGTTAATACTTCAGTGGTGTCTGCTTCTTTGCTTTACACAATTTAATAACACGTTTTTGTTTCCGTTCTATTTGATCGTCGCTTTGTTTCTCTATCTTTTTCCATCACGGAAGACTCTTCCTTCGTTTCGATCATCGTCGTTTTCCATCGGATCATCGTGTCGTTCAATCGCGCAGTCTCTTGCTCCAAACTTTGCTCTACAATCACAGTGCCAATGGTGTGCCTCACCATGTTTTTTTTCTCTCTCTCTCTTTCTCTTTTTATATCAATAACGCTTTCGTGGTTTGAATGGTCGAGCGAACGGCACACGGGAGTACGGAATGTCCTTTTGCAACATCAACGCTGCATCGAAGATCATTTGTTCGATTGTGCGGTGTACTTTTCACGTATACAGGGTGTTTCCCTTCGTCTCAGCTGTTTCGCTACTGAGCATTTTCTTTCTGGATATTTTGCTTTTCGGAATGCGCCTTGGAGTATCAGAATGATCCACTACCTCGGATTTTTACCACAAATTTATTAACGTGTTTACAGTCCCTCAGAATTTAACCAAACAAAAATAACGAGTTGAATCGATTTTAGACCGTTCGTAAGACACTCGTGTGCGAAAAAAGTTGTTTAACGGCAGACACGATTCCGGAGGCTTTGCTCGGCTGAAATGTGAAAATAAAACTGCATTTCAATTTGTAGGCTATCGCCGGAACTAGGGTAAAGTAAACAATATCGTGAATTGAATTTTTGGCACGGCTTTAAAAGTTAAGATCCGAGTTTCGTAATTTTTTTCGATTTTTTCAGCCTAAACAAAAACTCTGGCAGATGTCGGAAATATTCTAGCTCGGGTGAGACCTATAGATGTGCTCACTATACCATAACAATTTCAGTGAAATCCGTCAGAGTTGGGCGTAATTCTATTCATAAATATGAATACGAATTTATTCACATCGTGATTTTCATGTGAATATAAATACAAATTTATTCATACTTCACTTATTGTAAATGCGAATACAAATACAATTGTATTCACGAATATTCTGAACATCCAAATAAATTCACAGAAAAAATTGTGAATATTTACAAAAAATCCTGTGAATTGAAAAAAACATCACATCCAAATCTGTGAATGCAAATGTATTCACAAAAAATTGTAAATACAAAAAAAATCTTAAAATAAGTTGTGAATTTTTTCGTATTTAAGACAAATTAAAATCAAATTCACAATGATTAGATTGAAATTTACACCAAAAGTCAGTTCTTACGTACTTTGAGAGAAAACATTGCGTCGAGCAAAAACATTTTGTTGAGTTCAACACAATGTTTTCTCTAAAAATACGCAAGAACTCACTTGTGGTGTAAATTTTAATATAATTGTCGGGAATTCGATTTTAATTTTCTTCAACTTGAGGAAGTTCACAACTCATTTTGTGATTTTTTTCATATGTATAATGTAATATTCGAAACTCACAACCTTTTTTGCAAAAATTTCTTTGCCTCGACGCAATGTTTTCTCTCAAAATACGTAAGAACTCACTTTTGGTGTAAATTTTAATCGAATCATTCCGAATTTGATTTTAATTTGTCTTAAATACGAGAAAATTCACAACTTATTTTGTGAATTTTTTTGTATTTACAATTTTTTGTGAATATATTTGAATTGACAGATTTTGATGTGAATTTTTTACAATTCACAGGATTTTTGTAAATATTCACATTTTTTTGTGAACATTCACAATTTTTTCTGTGAATTTATTTGTATGTTCAAAATATTTGTGAGTACAATTGTATTTGTATTCGTATTTACAATAAGTAAAGTATGAATAAAGTTGTATTTATATTCACATGAAAATCGCGATGGAAATAAATTCGTATTCGTATTTATAAATAGAATTACGCCTAACTCTGAAATCCGTTCAATAGTTTTTGAGATGTGGAAGCCAATTTGTAAACTCCAGTTTTGAGAAGAACGCGTTTAAACGTTCAAATACGATTTGGACAAAGAAAATCGCGATTCCCCATTGGTCTGCAATTTTCGGAATTTGTGCAAACATTTTTTTTCTCGCTTTTTCCGATCTGTCACATGGGATGACGGTCTCAATTTTAACAGATGTATTGGAAAAAGAGATTCGCTCTTCCCGAGTAGTCCATCGGATAAAAAAGACTCGAAATCACGCACCCTAACATATATCACAATAGTTCTCTGATAATTCAGTTTACGATCGCTCGGTACACTTGATTTGTCTTTTGTGTCAGCTGTGACGGTCGTGTGGTAGTCGCGAGGCTTGCGAATTGAGAGAAAAAAAAAATATGTACACGCAAAGACTCAGCCGACCATTTATGTCTTCTGTTCTCGCGATTCTCGGATAACGCGTCATTCGTTGCCGTTTCTACGCGAATTACATTAAGAAGATGCCAGTCATAATAATAGTTATCCGTCGTTACGTTCTTGTTTAGGCGCTTATGAAGAAGATCGACGAGCCCCCTGTGTCTTTGACTCCCACAACGGAATCCGTGGAACAGTGCGAGCTCAACAGCCAAGGTACGTCGCCAAATTTCACAAACTTGTCAAAAAAAAAGCCGTCCGATGCAACACTGGTAATATTGTTGGCGACATTCATGAAGATGAATGGAAAAGTAGCTGGTATTTTCGTTTTCTTCCTCACTGATGTTCTATTATATTAGGTGTAGTAAAAAAATCCATTATTTTTGCAATAGACGGCGATCGGATTATTTTTGCAATAGATGTGCGATCGGATCACGCTAGATGGCGTTAGAAAGACAAGATTTCGTACTAAAGTAACATCTCAGACAGTTTTGTGATTGCTTGACTCAATATTGTTTGAGCGCGCGTCAAAGATGGCCACTAGCAAAGTGAAACACGCCATATTTTACAGTTTTTCTTCGATAAAGGCGAAAACGCAAGCCAGGCGGTTGAAAATGTGAATAGTGTTTATGGTCCTGATACTGTAACAGCCAATCACGCGCAATTTTGGTTTCGTCGATTCCGTTCCGGTAATTTTGATGTCAAAGATGCACCACGCTCTGGAAGGCCAATTGTCGAAAATGTCGATAAAATAATGGAAATCGTCGAGTCCGACCGTCATGTAAGCACTGTTTCGATTGCCCAGGAGCTAAACATTGCACGAAAAACCTGTTGGAACCAGTTGAATAAGGCTGGATACAAGAAGAAGCTCGATGTACGGGTGCCACACAAGTTAACGCAAAAAAACCTCATGGACCGAATTTCCATCTGGGAATCGTTGCTGAATCGCAACAAAATCGACCCATTTCTGGAGCGGATGGTGACTGATGATGAAAAGTGGGTCACTTGCGACAACTCCAAGCGAAAACGGTCGTGATAAGCCAGGATTGACGGTCAGGAAGATTTTGCTGTGTGTTTGGTGGGATTGGCAGGGAATCATCAACTATGAGCTGCTCCCCTGCGGCCAAACTCTTAATTCGGACCTGTACTGTCAACAATTGGACCGTCTGAAGGAAGCTATTGCCCAGAAGCGGCCAGCTTTGGCCAATAGGAGAGAAATTGTGTTCCATCGGGACAACGCTAGGCCTCACACATCGATAGTGACTCTCCAGAAGCGCTTGGCTGGGAGCATTTTATGCATCCACCTTATAGTCCGGATCTGGCATCAAGTGATTACCACCTGTTCCTGTCTATGGCGAATGATTTTGCTGGTGAAACATTCGCCTCGAGAGAAGCTTGTGAAAATCGACTGTCCCAGTTCTTTGCCAATAGGGACGCGGGTTTCTATGAGAACGGCATATTGAAATTACCTTGAAAATGGCAACAAGTTATCGATCAAAACGGTGAACATTTGACCTAAATCGGATCATTCTAACTATGCTAAACAAAGCCTTCAATTTGACGCAAAAATAATGGATTTCTTTTTACTACACCTTATATTTTATTTGGCGCACTGCCGAAAATTGACCGAATCACGGAAAGTTTTCACACGCAGAGTTTTCCTTATCAAAAACTAGAACGAAAACGTGGAGCGGACCCTCGGTTGGTTTGCGCGATAAGATTACAATTACTCATTCTCTTATCTCCCGTGAATTATCTCTATCGTTTTAATAGCGCGTACGATCGTAGCATCGTGCCTCGACATTGATCAGAATTAACGAGTGGACGCGAACCGCCCGTCAACCAAATTCATCACAAACATCCTTTGTTTACGTCTCGTGCAATTTCTCGGCGCAAGTTGGCAAATATGCCAAAACGTTATCGCTTCTTCGTACGTAAGAAAAAACGAAATGGTACGAGGAAACCGTAGGCTGTGCGTCCAGTGATATTTAATTACCGAATTTTGTGACATAAAAGCGCTGAGAACTCTTGGGCCTTTGGGGTTTCAGGAGCAACGTCGGACGCCGAGCCGTCGATCGAGGTACGCGAAGAGCAGTACGAAATTCACATCGAGAGAACAACCGGAGGCCTGGGCCTTTCGATAGCCGGGGGCATCGGCTCGACGCCCTTCAAGGGCGACGACGAAGGCATCTTCATTTCCAGAGTCACGGAAGGTATTTCACCATTTCTTGGGACTTTTATAAAGTTACAAATAACAGCAATCGCAAATATTTCCTTTTTTTTTCATCAATTGCGTAAAACTCTGCTGCTTTTTTTTTAACGGGCCAGTCCACTTTGGAGTCACGAAAAAAGGCTAGTTTTCGCGATTTTATAAAAGATATGAATATAAAAGTTGTTGAATTTGATAAATAAAGTCTTGAAATACCTTTAAAAAAAATTTAATTTATTTTTATTCATTTTTAAGTACAAAAATTATCGTTTAACGCAACGCCTCAAAAATAGGTGGGCTAAGAGCTCCATCACAACTCGGCAACGGCTTGTCTGAAACAAAAAAATCAAAGTCCATTGGATTCAGTATGACACCAGCTACAAAATGACCCTCGGATATAAAGTTTTATCAAAAAATAAAAAATGGCATATGAAAAACGAAAAGTTAAAAAAAAACGCGTTTTTTTCTGTTTTTCGCAAAAACAGAGTGAAAATCAAATTTTAAAATCATCGAGGGTCATCTTGTTGCGAATCATGTTTACAAGATGTGGTTCAAATTTCAACAGAATCGGTTTATTAGTTTCAGAGATACGATGGAGCTAGATTTTGAAAACGTTGTTTCGAGAAAAGCGCGTTTGAAGTTTACACCATGAAAAACTCTTCCCTAAACTCAATCGGCAATTCCTGCACCTTCTGATTGCTCATCATCGTCGATTTCTTCAAGTCTTGCTTGCTTTCGATTTTTCAAAATTGTCAAAGTGGCCTGGCCCCTTAATCAGTAGATATTGCCTGACGGGCGATTTTTCCGCGCGAATGTATTTTGTTTTCCGCAATTGAAATAATTCGAGGTAACGTTTGCACCAGGTGGACCCGCAGATTTGGCCGGATTGAGGGTCGGCGACAAAGTTATCTCCGTGAACGGCGTCTCGGTGGTCGATGTTGATCATTACGACGCAGTTGAAGTTCTCAAGGCTTGCGGTCGCGTGCTCATACTCGTTATCGTTAGGGAAGTTACGAGAATAGTGCCGACACCCGAACAAGTAAGAGATACCATAAGTCGTTCACGGCCGTTCTCAAATTTGACATCTCGAAGCGAGAAATGTTCGTTGAGTGGCGCAAACTTTGGTGCTAGTGACGAGAGAGTGAGAGAGGGACAGAGACGAGCTGTAGAGAAGAATTTGAAATTATTTTGAAACTGTCAATATTTTTGGCGGAGCTTTAACAAGTCAGTTTTTTTTCATGTATCATTTCTTACTGCAGATTTCCACGAGAAAAGACTCCGTATGCTCGAGTATGAGCACGAGTCGAGCTCCCAGCGCTACGTCTTACGTTTCCTCGACTACAATGTCTCACAATCTTGAGAACGGCGACAGCAGCTTGGCTCATGACATCGTCAAGGTACGTTCTCAATGAGGAAATAAAGCACAGAAACAAAGACGCGACGAGTCTTTGTTTCGGCTAGTGTGAAGGCCGTTTTTAAATGCTTTTTTGGGAATTTTTTTTTTGGCAAACCATTAAAATAAAATAATTTATAAATTGTGTATCATTTTTATGAACATTTAAACAAACTTTGTGAATTTTTTGAAGTCATTATATAGAATATAGTCGGAGATAAACCGCCCAACAGGAACACATATATAAAAAGAGGTGCTCCACTGCTGCCATGATTCCGGCCGTTCTGCTTATCTGAAATAAAAAAACCAAACGCAATTTTAATCGTGAGACTCGAGGCTCTACGTGGAACTAAAATAAAGTTAGAATTCCAAAAAATAATTTCTTTGTTACGCGTTAGAAAAAAAATACAATTTTTCGTTTTTTTTGGGTCTATATAGCTGATAAAAAGAAAACTAACGAAGCAATCTTAATTATTTTAGTTCAACTTGTAGTTATATATGTACTAAAGATACTGTATAAATTTGAGCAGAATCAATCGAATAGTTTTTGAGATATCATGGTAGGAGTTTGAAAAAATCGTTTTTTGAGAAAAACGCGTTTAAAAGTTGTTGTATATAATTCAGAATAAAAAAAATGGTCTCACCATCAATCTTCTATGCCTGGACCATAGAGTACACCTTCCTCTTCTTAAAAAAAAAGTCATACAAGGCCGTTTTCTCTTCTTTTGATCTGACACACTAGGCGACCCCCTTAAAGGGAAAACGATTATGAAAAGAATGTGCATAGAATTGAACTCCAAATCGGAGCAGAAAAAAAATGGTCGACGGTTCAGTGAAGGAAAACATTGTTTTGGCCGATTTGCGAAAGTTTTTGGATTTTCGATACTCTTTTATAAGTCCTTATCGATTTATTTTCACCCCGTTAATACAAATTCACCAATCATTTCACCCCAAACCCTCGGTTTCTATAAGAAATCGTCGAATCTGTGAAAACAGGTATCTCGCGTTTAGCCGGCTTTATTTCGACAGACACGCTATATTTCTATTGTGTTAGTATAGATATTATTGTGCCGGCGAAGTATCATTGTGTATTCTGATCTAAAAAATGTGTCTCCAGACGAGGAAAATTCCCGAGCCCATAGCCGTTGCGCGAACGAGCGTCGAGCCACTCATCCCGGTTCTCGTACACACTACATTGATCCGCGATCAGAATGGTCTGGGATTCAGTATAGCTGGTGGAAAAGGCTCATCCCCTTTCAAGGACAACACAGACGTAAGTTTTAGACTATTGATGACGTACGGGAAGTCACCCTGCATTGTGTGCGCAGAAAAAGTTGCGGGTGTATATAATAAGATAAATTATTATGAATATTGGATAATGAAGAATAGAGTACTGTAAATATTAGACAATGAAGAATAGACTATTGTAAATATTAGACACTAAACAGTAGACTGTTATAAATATTAGACAGTGAATGGCAAGTTTAAACAGAGTATTGTAAATATTGGACGACGAATGGCCAGTTTAAGGGATCATCACAGTTTTCGATGGTTGAAATACGCTTATCAGTCTGATTTTTTTATGACAACTCAAAGCACTCGTGAAGAACAAAAAATAATTTTTTAATCGTCTTATTTTTTTTAAACATCTTCTTTAAGGTAGTCTTATCGCTTCACACTAGTCATACCACTGATGATACTTGAGACTTGTACAATTTATATTTTTAACGTATGCAACAACAAAAAATTGTAAAAACTAAATTTTCCATGTGTAAACTGTTTAACGAATGTTCACATTTGATTAGAAAAATGAAAAAAATAGTTATTCCAACGATTTGCGGAGTATTTTTTGGTTTGACATTTGGCAATATTGGTTCTATGTCCGTCTCTTTTTACTCAACCGGGCGAGTTTAACCTCCATGCTTTTCAACGTCGATCTGTCAAAACAATTTCAGGTGCGGGAAATATGAAGCATTGTATTCGGGCCACGACTGGTAAAACGCGTGGAAAACTTGTGTCGGCGAAATATGTCGGTTAAAAATGACATATGTGTGGAAATTCGAATGAGCGAGATGAGGTTAGGACTACAGTCAGCTGTTGCCTTGCTGTCACGTCTCTTTATCGTAGCAAGTGGTAATAAACCCAATACCGGAAGTTCAAATTAAACTTGATATTACATAAAAATTCGGTCAATAAGCGTAATTTTTTCTGAGAGCACTGAATTACTACAAGTGTTAAGTATGTAAATCTGATTATTTTTAAAGAATCTGACGGATTCCCACTATTATATACACTTTTGTAGCGACCGGAAATTGGGTTTCTGTATGTCGTCTCGGAATTCCTTCACAAAAATACGCAATTTTAATATTTCTTTTCTCTGTAATAAGGTCGATAAACGACCCTGACATTTTACGGAGACGATTATTAATATATTTAGTGAAGCTAAAAAAAATTATGAAAATCCTATGGATTGGGCGATAGGACTACCTTATCGGTTGAAAATGTATTCGAAAAAAGGGGTCCTCGCCGTGTACATGGTTGTGGTCGTAAATATTATCTGAAACCAAATTTGTAAAGAGATTATTAATCAGTAGAAAAGCCGCTGGCTTGCTACGGAGGTTTGTTAAAAATAAAAATGTACAAAATGGCGGCGGTTCGAAAAAAAAAGTATCGAATTTAGCCTGTATTTGCGACAGTTTGTCGTTAACAAAAAATATGAAGATTTAAAAGAAAAGCCTCCATAGCAAGCTGAAGATTGGCGGGAAGAATTTTGTGTCTGAATGAAAAACGACTATTCGAGAAAAGTGCGTTTAAAGGTTCGAGCGCGTAATTTTCATATAAATTATCCACTTACGATCAATCGGCGATGCCAGGTCCATGTTTATAACCGTTTATGCTATCGGATAATGCAAAAAAATAATCGATTTTTCGAAAATTTCATACTGATGATCCCTTAAACAGACTATCATAAATATTAGACTATTATAAATATTAGACAATGAAGAATATAAATATAAATATTAGACAATGAAGAATGATTATTACAAACGAATTACCCGGACAGGCGATATTTATCTCGAGAATCACGGACGGTGGAGTAGCACAGAAAGACGGCAAGTTGTTGGTCGGTGACAAAGTCATATCGGTGAGTAACCACAAACGAAAAAAGTATTTCACCATCTACTATCTCCCTCCTTTTCTCCGTTTCTCTCTGTCTTTCTCTCTTCTACGCTCTTTCTCATGCCTCGTAGATGTTAAAGGGCTATACCAGTGTGAACGCTGAAAATTTTGGGTGATTTTCGGGAATTTTTTGGAAGAAAAGTACTCAATTAAATGTTTCGGAAAATTAAGAATATATTTGGATATATTTGACCTATATTACATCATTTTTTAATAGAAAAATATTGAAATTCAAGCGACTTATGCGCTGCCTTCGGAGGCGCGAAAAAAAAGTTCTACTGCTGACATGATTCCAGCCGATTGAGTAGCTGAAACCGAAAAAGGAAAGAATGTCGTTAAACTGAAATCAAAATCTAAGAAAATGGCGTAGTTATGAAAAAAAAGTCTGTTTTTTTTCCCTATAGAATGGTCGTCTTCTTCAATGCTCAACCGTCAATTTTCGTCCAATCAAAAATATCCTACGTCATTGCAGAGTAAATATATTCAAGCGTACTCAGTTCAAATTTCAAGTCAATCGGATAATCGCTCTTTGAGTTACAATGTCAGGAAATTTGAAAAATCTCATTTCGAGAAAAACGCGTTTAACGGGGTCGTCTAGTGTGAAGGCCGTTTTTTGAATACTTTTTAGGGGAATTTTTTTTGACAAACCATTAAAATTAAATAATTTATAAATTGTATATAATTTTTATTAACAATTAAACAAATTTTGTGAATTTTTTGAAGTCATTATATAGAATACAGTCGGAGATACACCGCCCAACAGGAACACATATATAAAAAGAGGTGCTCCACTGCTGCCATGATTCCGGCCGTTCTGCTTATCTGTGCGCCTTGAGGCTCTACATGGAACTAAAATAAAGTTTGAATTCCAAAAAATAATTTTTCTCACGCTTTAGAAAAAAAATTCAATTTTTCGTATTTTATTCGGGGTCTATATAGCTGATAAAAAGAAAACTAACGAAGCAATCTTAATTATTTTAGTTCGACTTGTAGTTATATATGTACTAAAGATGCTGTATAAATTTGAGCAGAATCAAGCAAATAGTTTTTGCGCTATCATGGCAGCAGTTTGAAAAGATCGTGTTTTGAGAAAAACGCGTTTGAAAGTTGTTGTATATAATTCATAATAAAAAAATGGTCTCACCATCAATCTGCTATGCCTGGACCATAGAGTACACCTTCCTCTTCTTCAAAGAAGTAATGCAAGGCCGTTTTCTCTTCTTTTGATCTGACACACTAGACGACCCCCTTAAGGTAGTACCTCCACAGAAGAGTTGAATTAAGAAATGGTTGAAATTTGACATATACGTTATTTAATACATTATCCAACCATCTGTGAAATTTGAATCAGTTTGACCACCCCAAACCTGAGATATTTACACTTAAAGTTGGCTTGGTTTACACGTAACAAATGCGTTATGATGGGCAAACAGAGCATCATCAATTCTACCGTCAAAACTAAAATTAAGAAATTGATAAAAAAACGAGGATAAGCTACAGTAAGATATCACGAATAATGTGAAAAAAAATGAGAATGATTCACCATCTAGTTTCCAAGATATAACCATGAGAAGCCTTCACAATTTTGGTGCAAAGCCTGGCAAAGCCTGGAAAAAAAAACAATTGGGGCAAAGCCTGGACAGTCCCGGCAAAAAGTTTACTGGCAATGGTCGATCAAAAACACAATACAAAATATATTTTAGGGCAATAAATGATATCCATCGTATTATCTACTAGTACCGAGTCAATATTGCGTAGTTTTTAATTGTATTCATTACTAATTAAACCAATTATCAATCTTTTAAACATAGACATGGTATGTAAACTTTTGGTTGAGATTTTCGCAGAGGAACTACCATAAAGATTCAACTATCGATTTTTGCAAGATAAAATGATATTCCTGAAAGTATAAACTGTGGAAAAAGGCGACAAAAAAAGCGATTTTTCAAAAGTGTCACACCGGTATACCTTAATTACGCGCGTATCCTTTCCTCAAGCGTGTTCGTTGCATTCGATTCGCAGATAAACGGCGTCGAGATGACGGGTGCGAAGCACGAGCAAGCCGTCGGTATGTTGACGGGACTGGAAAGGTTCGTTCGACTGGTTGTCGAGCGCGAGATACCAATTTCACAAGCGAATCCCGCGACGAGTGTAACGCCGTCGGAAAAATCGCCGCGTTTGATAAGCGGCACGGCCCGTCCTTACACCGGTCTCTACAGTGCCAACAGTTACATGGCGAATAGGCCAGGACTAGCGAGTTACAGGCGTTCGATCGACGCCGACAAGACGCTCACGTCGCCGAGTCCAACGTCGAACACACCGCCGCCGCCCCCACCACCGCCCGTGCCGTCAGCCCAACAAATGAGCAGCGGGAAGCCCGAGGCCATCAACGGGACCCTCAAAATGAACGGTTTGGCGGAAAGCACCGGTGGCGCCAGTCCTCTGAACTCACCGTCTCCCGGGCCCAATCAACCGCAGCCAGCGCCGAGATTGTCAATGTCGCAAACGGCAAACTCGGCCAAGCCAGTCGTCGACGCGACGAACGGTGGACATTCCGAGTGTGGCGAACAAAGAGCAAACTCGCCGCAGGAAGACATACAGGTACCCAAGCCTATAACCAACGAGGAATTTCAGGCCATGATCCCAGCTCATTTCCTACGACCCCCGAAATCCTCGCCCTCGCCAGACTCCCAACAGGGCCCGGTCGTCACCGTGACGATAAAGCAACCTGACAACCTACCCGGGGACGTTACCTTCCCCCCGGCGCCTACCGCGATCGGTAAAGTTACCGAGGTCATCACTAAGAGCACACTCACCGAGACTGTTGTAACGCGCGTTACTGACAATCGTCTTGTGGAACCGGTTATAATCGAGGTACGTTAGCCTCTAAGTCACGTAGTTTTTTTTTCGAACAAGTTACACAGATACGAAAACCCCAAGTGGTAGACTTCACTCGATATCCTAGCTTCTTGTGCTACTCCAGTTTTATCCACCACCACCACCACCCCCCCCCCCCGGGTTCTCGCATCGCGAGGCATCCTGCGTAGATAGTCGTCAGCTTTTGTTCGGTCTGGTAGCACGCTTTACATGGGTTCAATCACGAGAATAATAAGGAAACTATTTTGTTATCGTGATCGCACAGGATATCTTTGCGTAGTTTCTCGACGGTCCTGCTTATTTCCATGTGACAAAGAGATAAACACGAACATGAGTTTAAACGTTTCGAACATCGAGCTTTATGCATATGCTCGAATAGCCTTTTCTCGCTCCCTTCCTCTTTTATTCTCTCTCTCTCTGTCTTTGTGTATTTGTTTTTCTCCGCATGTGCGTCAGACATGAGATATTTCCGTTTTACAATTCGGCCATTAATGTGTAAATTTTCGTCATGTTCATTGAAATGTACGAGTAATTTTTGATGTCAATGTTAAAGATCGATGTAACTTTGTGTATCGAGTGCTTATCGTCTGGCATGGAAATAGGTAAGTGGACGAAGAATCGATTCCGTCGATATATTACTCAAAGGCTATCGCTACTCCAGAGACACGGGAAAATAGATGCAACTGGGACGTTTTTCGTTCCTGAAAAGGTCAATCGGAAATCCATTGCGAGAACTTTATCGTATACGTGTCGAAGTTTGAGGAAGAATTTTATTATATTTTCCTTTCCGACGAACTGGCGGTGCTAGAGCCTTGCAGGCGTGAGTATTTTCGCGCGAGGCGATCCGGGCCTCGCAGCGTAATTTTGACCGTGAACGAAATGCCAAAAGTGATCGTGAGCTGTGTGATTGTAGGAGAAACGCGGAGGGTATTTTTTAAATATTGTTGTTTTTTTATAGAAATGGCAAGCAGTTGAAAATAGTTTAATCGTATTGAAAAAACCGTAAGAAATTGTTGATTATAAAGGAAGTTCGGGAATTTGGGTTAGAAAGTACTCTGAAGATTTGAAATGGGTCTGATTTTGACAGTGGCAATTTAGTAAGTAAATTGGCAATTTCTCGGTGGCGAACTAATTGCCCTTTCCCGACCCTGCAGACTAGCGTTGCCCTTGAACTTTGCGATTTATTCCGACAAAGGGATCACAGCTTTTCTCTCTTGGAGTATGCCACGAGGAATGAAATTTGTCACATCACTGCTGCACCAACTCAGTCCCCTGTACACACTTTTATTTTGCCCTCATTCACCGTTTCACGCAAATTCACGATCTTCACTAATGCGCAGTATCCGAGTTCCACCTTCTCTCTCTCTCTCTCTCTGTCTCTCTCTCTCTCTCTCTCTCCTCTCTCTCTCTCTCTCTCTCTCTCTCTCTCTCTCTCTCTCTCTCTCTCTCTCTCTCTCTCCCTCTCTCTCCCCCTCTTTCTCTTTCTTTCTACTATCTCTCACTATCCCAATCTGGCCATTATGATGATGATTATTATTGGATGAGAATATATCGATACATAGAAGGCACTGTGCATAACGCTTCCGTATCGAACAACGGGAGGAATCTCAATGAGCCGATTATTGCGTTGTTTAGGATGTCGTGCTGATGAAGGAAGGCTCACTGGGCTTCAGCATCATTGGTGGAACCGATCACTCCTGTACACCATTCGGCGCCAAAGAGCCCGGGATCTTCATATCACACGTTCGTACACCATTCTCCAATTACCGTGGGCACTGAATTTGCGTAACGTTTTATTCAGCTGAAAGTGTTTTATTAGGACGTTGAATAAGTTCTCACTGCTTTCCAAGAGAGGGCGTTACCGGAACTGCGTGCGAGTAGTTTGAGAGATCATCACGGTGTAACGCGTCGAAAAGTAGCTGATTTTCGCGATTTTTTTCTCGATATTTAGCATACGTTAGTCAGTTTGATTTTTTTATGACAAATCAACGCACTTATGAAGAATCAAAAATACATTTTTAAACGATTATTTTTAATTTTTTGCATATTTTTATCAGTTGAAAATGTCTTCGAAAAAAGAGAGTAGGTATTTAGCCAATTTTTTCGACGGTTTTTCGTTAAAAAAATATGAAGATTAAAAAAAGCCTCCATAACAAGATAAAGAATGGCGTGAAGAATGTTGTGTCAACATTTGAGACGAATAGCTTGATAACTCTTCCTTTGAGAACCCTTTTTGAAAAACGACATTTCGAGAAAAACGCGTTTCGAGTGCGGAATTTTGATATAAATTGTCTACTTATGTTTATGTAAGTATTTGAACAGCATGTTGATAACCGATAATGCAACGTTAACAAAATTGATTATTTGCAAATTTTACACTGCGATGATCCCTTAAGGGGTCCACTCTAGCTCACTCTACACCACTCTAGCAGCAGAAAATAAGGCCTAACTTTGACAATTTATTTTGAATGGAAAAAGGAATGAAAAGTATTAAAAAAAGGAATAGGATTTCTTTTGAGAGGGTTTATTTGACACATGCTGAAGTATAAAAAAAATTATTATAATTTTCGTACAAAATGGCGGCGACAGAGCCCATCTTGAAAAACGTGTTTTTTACAAATAGCTTTACGGGAGGACGATTCTCTCGTAAAGTATAAGACGTTGAACAAAAACCAACAAAAATTATAATCTATATATTATTAGCTATGGGACTACGTAGGGATTTTTTTAAATCAAATTTTGAAAAAATGGCACTTTGAAAGAAATAAAAGGATTTTTTGCCCAAAAACTAAGCAGTAAATTGTTTATAAAAAAAGTTTACCCTTAATCAAAAAACGGCTACGTACTCCTATGAAGAATGTAATTGTGAAGCTACTATCAACATTTCAAATCGATCCATGCAAAGGTGTTCGAGTAATCTGTTCTCCCAGATTGAAAAAAGTGGTTTCGAGAAAAACGCGTTTAAAGTTGTACGCGGTGCCTGGCAACGTTGTCCGAGGTGCTGTGGCAAAAAAGATAAATGAACCTTAAAAAAAAAAGTCGCTACAGGACCAATTGCATATTGTTTTTATGAATCCAAAATATTTTTTAAGCAAAAAAACAACCAATTTTCCAAAATCTCAGAGTGGTGTTATTCCTTAAGATAGCAACGCATCTACAGAGATATAAGCAAGTCATTTCGCCGAAGTGTAAATAACTTTTTTTCATAGTACCAAACATTTCACATTTCGTGCCAAAAGAAGACTATTTGTGGGGAATTTTATTGCACGACTTTATTTTTAAAAAAATTGCAGCTGAACTTGCAAAATCATTAGGAGTACATCACACAGCTGTTTCGAAACGTTTGAAAACATTAGGAATTCAGAATAAAGCATTAATTTTCACGAACAAAAGCGAGAACTTATTCAACATTCCAATAAAATTTGTCAAAAAGCTCGTTCAACCTTTCTTTCGTTGAAAAATCAAGCGATAGTCAAATTACAGATATGCCTTTCGTAGGGAAAATCCGCGATAATGTTATGGGGCTATACCGGTGTGAACGCTGAAAATTAGGGTGCTTTTCGCGAATTTTTTGTCAGAAAAGTACTCAATTCAAGATTTCGGAAAATTAAGAATAAATTGGGCCATACTTGACCCATATTGCATAATTTTTTCATAGAAAAATACTGAAATCCAAGCGACTTATGCGCCGCCTTCGAAGGCGCCAAAAAAAAAATCGATTTTTGGAGTCACACTGGTATAGCCCCTTAAGAATTGGGAGGGTCGCGAAATATTGATCAAATATTTAATTGCCATTTGATATTGTCAGGTTGTACCTGGTGGTATAGCTGCGAATTCGGGCAAGTTGCGAATGGGGGATAGAATATTGAAAGTAAACGGAACGGACGTGACGAAAGCGACTCATCAGGAGGCGGTAATGGAGCTCTTACGACCCGGAGACTCAATTGTTCTCACGGTCCAGCACGATCCACTGCCGGAAAGTTATCAGGTAAAACGATCGAACGATCAATATCTTCGGCTTATTTCGTCTCACTGTCATTGTCCACGTGAATATCTTTGCATTAATGTCACGAGAAAATTTAGTCGCTTTTGCCACATGCCACACAAAAAACGCACGAGCAAATCACTACGATTTTGTTTATTTTCTTTTAACCTCATAGCCAGCATTATTTCAATTTTCCATGTATCCTGTGAAAATCGTCGGCGCAACGACCGTAGCCCGATTCCCATAGTCGAGACACCTATCGAAGAATCTCCATTTTTGCAAACATACTCTCCGTGTTTGAGTCTTCGTTTTTTCCTTCCAATGACCAATTGAGGCAACACTCGCGAGAATACACGTGCCATTCTTACGATGATCTTTTGTTCGATTGACGTCTATATTTCATTGATACATATCTATGTATTTTCTGTGCGGTTCTTGCGACCTAACACGATTTATTGTGAAATTGCCCAACAAGCTGGTCGAAATAGAGTACATCCCGGTGACAGTAAGTACCCGTGCCGACCATTCCATTCTACGCTTTTATTTTCATTCTCAATCGTATCATCTGATTTTTCGTATCAGTTGAACGCTCTGGCAAATTTTTGTTCCCTGTGCAAGATGGATAACTTGCTTGTGCCAAGACTTAGCCATCACTTCGTCTAGTAATTAGGTTTTTTCTTTCAACTGCTTCGTGTGCTTGATGCTAATTAGGTGAAGTCACCGGCGCTCTTAGGGCCGTATTTATATTTAATCTCGTCAATGTCGGTCGTTTCGTTTGAAGTATAGTCTTGCCATTGTAGAGGATATTTTTTTTATTCCGTAATGTAATAGATCATTTCCAATGACTTCGATGCTAAATTTATCTTTTTTTTTTTAAATATAAATTCATTGCACAACGGAAGCAATTTGTTATATGGTGGAATAACGTGTGAATGTGTAATTTTACTTTGTAGATCACTATACCGCGATCGGTGCGAAATAACGTATGGAAAAAATATAAAAATTCTTTTAGAATAAAGCGGAATACGCCATTTTTCAAGTATTAAGGTTGTTGCTTTAAAATATTGAAATATATAAATATATGACAATTTCACTAATCGTTATGGTATACTTTCTGAATATACTTGCAAAAGGAGAACGGAGGTTTACGCACTCGGTTATTAAATATTAAACTTGCAAGTTTACATCAATCTTCCCTTGATCGCATTGGTTGTACGGGGCAACGTCGTTACCGTTTCAGTTTCTCGCGAAACCGAAAAAGGAAAAAATGTCGATAAACTGGAAGGTATTTCCTGTACAATGACGTAGGATTTTCGAAAAATATCAAAATCTAAAAAAATGGCGTAGGTATGAAAAAAGTCTGTTTTCTTGCCTATAAAATTGTCGTTTTTTTCAATGCCAAATCGTCCATTTTCACCCAATCAAAAATATCCTACGTCATTGTAGAGTAAATATATTCAAGAGTACTCAGTTCAAATTTCAAGTCAATCGGATAATTGTTCTTTGAGTTACAATGTCAGCATATTTGGAAAATCTCATTTCGAGAAGAACGCGTTGAAAGATTTAACTATCGATTTTTGCAAGATGAAATGATTAGAGACACGACATTTTTACGGCCTTGACATTTTTACTGTCGAAAAGGCAAAGAAAATCGATTTTTTGAAAGTGTCACACTGGTATAGCGCCTTACAGCCAAATGCGACTAAGGGGAACTTATTCATTTATTTATTATGATGTTTTCCCTTTTTTTCTAGCTTCGGTGAGCATAGTACGAAGCTTGTGAGCACGAGCACTGACAAATCGTCTTTTCCATCGGAAACTTTGCGGCGCACTAATCTTTTTTTTCTGAATCATTTGTTGTCTCCTTTTGCTCTGACATAACCTCTGAAAACGCCGACCGGCACGAAACGCGCGTAACGAAGCTGCGACCTGCGACAGTTACTGCAGTCACCGAACACCCTCGAATTACGACAGAACCGTGCGCCGTTGCCAAACTCGTGTCTGCTGGCCAAGGGGCCAGTCCACTTTGGAGCCACGAAAAGTTGCATATAAAAGATATAAATATAAAAGTTGTTGGGCTTGATAAATGACGTCTTGAAATACATTTAAAAAAAAATTAATTCATTTTCATTCATTTTTAAGTACAAAAACTATAGTTTAACGTAACGCCTCAAAAATAGGTGGGCTAGGTAGCTCCATCACAACTCGGCAACGGCATGTCGGAAACAAAAAAATCAAAGTCCATTGTCCAAAATGACCCTCGGATATAAAGTTTTATCAAAAAATAAAAAAAATGGTAGATACAAAACGAAAAAAGTAGAAAAACGCGTTTTTTCGCAGTTTTTCGCAAAAAAAAGAGTAAAAATCAAAATTTTAAAACCATCGAGGGTCATCTTGTTGCGAATCATGTTTACAATATGTGGTTCAAATTTCAAAAGAGTCGGTTTATTAGTTTTAGAGATACGATGGAGCTAGATTTTGAAAACGTTGTTTCGAGAAAAACGCGTTTAAAGTTTATACTATGAACCGGCCGAGCGCGCTATACGCTCAGGCAGACGAAATGAGGTCCTGAGGTTCAGGTAGAAAACAAAATTCTTAGAGAGCTCAGATTTTCATAAAATTTTGACACAATGATTCTGAATGTATGTACTTTCAAAAGCAGTAAAAAAAAATCTTTTTATTGAAATTTTCATAGTGGACCGGCCCCTTAACAGGATTTTTAAACATCAACATTTAATTTTACGATAATCTTAACTCCTTCAAATTACCAAATATGTAAATAATTACGATTATCTACCGTACATTTCAAAATTTTCGCGATTTCCAGTCGTACACGTAATTAATATTTTGCTACAATAAGTTGGCACTGGTGACGTCACACAATGTATTAGCATAGAAACTTCGTTTCTCCCCCCACCCTTCAAAAATGTTTTAGCAACAACCTTAACTAATCGAAATAGGCGAAACAAGCCTTTGGTGAAAACAAGTAATTACGTCCGGTTCTTTATTTTTCTATTTCTCCGGTATCTAGAATATTCATTGTGTCTTGAAGAGCAAATTTACAAGACGCATCGTTATGGATTAACAAAAAAAAAGAAAAAAAACTCACCGACCTTGCTTTATTTCAGGAACTCGTAATTGTGAAAGAACCCGGTGAGAAGCTGGGCATGCACATCAAGGGTGGACTCCGAGGGCAACGTGGCAATCCTCTGGATCACGCGGACGAGGGTGTATTTATTTCGAAAATCAATTCGGGGGGAGCTGCAAGACGTGACAATAGACTTAAGGTAAGTCCTTCTCGATCCAGGGATGTTACAAGCTTCATATAATTTTTTTCGTACTTACCGAAGTCATTGAGAAAAACATTGCTACATTTTCCTTTATTCCTTCGTTGATATTTTTTTAGAGAGCAACATTTTTTCATGTGATTTCGAGGCGTAAGATATTTTTTTCTTTATACACTGGCGACATCGCAGTCCGCGATGGTTTTTTTTTTTCAATTTTAGGATCGAACCTGCAGCGAAAAACCTGAGCGTTTTTCAATCTCCATATAAAACACTAGAAAAGTACCGAAAATTCAAGCGAACATCGATTTAAAAAAAAAGCCGCACGATCTTTTCCGAAAAAAATTATAGTAGTTTCAATTGCACAGAAAAATCAATATTTCGCAGAAAAATCTTCAGTACTCTTGAAGTTCATATAAAAAAGTTGGGAACATTTTTTAAATACTTTTTTTGTTTTCGTATAATTGAACGTTTTATAAATGTCCGCTAAAGTTAACTAATGTGTTAGAGTTCAACTTCAAAGTCCTCGGCCTGCCAAGGTGCTCTCATGTCCCAACGAGACTGTCAATTTATCAATATTTTCGTCCACTGCACCATTGTTGTTCGACACCCAGGTTGGCATGAGGTTGCTCGAGGTGAACGGTACGTCGTTGCTCGGCGCAACGCACCAGGAAGCCGTGAACATTCTCCGTTGTTCCGGTAACACGATCACCCTCGTTGTGTGCAAAGGATACGACAAGAACGAGATCGAGCACATAATGAGCGTGTCGAGCGGCCGAGAATCGAAAAATTCCAAGACCTCGCAGGAGCGCAAAGACTCGCCTACCGAGGGCCTTAAATCATTGTCGCAGAGTATATCGAGCCTCGATCGGGACGACGAGGAGGCCGCTACGTTGCGACAAGAGCAAGAGATGAAGGCCGAGCTCGTAGCTTGGGAGCAGGAGGAACGCGAGCGTGCTCTCATCGAGCACCGAGAAAAATCCACACCGGAGAAGGTAGTCCGTAAATTAATCACCCTTGCATACAAACGCTTAAAATATTCACTGCTACGCGAAAACGTCTAAGCACGAATATTGAGGCACCATTTCAGTGCGACTGGCTTGAAAATGGCCGATTTACATTTAAAAAAAATAGAATTTGATAGTCCGATTTTTTTTTCGCTTGTTCTAATGACTTATGTTTTACATAAAAATATTTTTTAACGTTTTAGTTTTATTTTTTATATAATGGTTTGGCCACTGCAAAATAATGTCTAAAAACAATGCGCCTGACGGAGAAAAATCCTACTCCTCCAGGAAAAAGTAAGCAATATTGAGGAATTTTTTAAACTAAGAAATAATTATTCTACAGTGATCAAACTTTAGGTATACTTTAATAGTATATTTAAGTATAAAAACAATATTTTTAAATAATTCATAAAAATGGCGGATCTGTGGCAGAGTGTTACAGCAAGGTCGCCGCGGGAGTTGCGAATCGGCGTGCAGTCTAGCTTCCCGTAGACTTTGATTTGCAAAAAAGTTCAAACATTTTTTCAGTTAGAACATGTATAGTTTCTATGTGACGGTAATTAAAATGAAGAAAATGCAAATTTGAGAAAATGGCACGCATTTACAAACAAAAATCAACATTTCACGCAACGTTTCTGTAAAATGTGGATTAAAAAAGTAGTTTTTTTCCAATTTTTCAAAGACATTTTTTGTCAAGTAGAAGGTACCAATATTATGAATATTTCTACCAAGTTTCAACTCAATCGGCTTAATAGTTTTTGGGTAATCCTGCACTTTGGAAAAAGTCTCAATTGGCTTAATAGTTTTTGAGTAATCCTGAAACTTTGGAAAAATATTCTACATCCATAGCTCTATCGTTTAAAGAAGAAAAAAAAGAAATCGATTTTTTACCGTTTCAAATGTATATCCCGCCTTAACAGCATGTCTATGAAAGTCCATATTTTTGGACAATGCCAAAAACAAAGATATCAACAAATTTCACACTGGAATGGTGCCTTAATTCAAACTAAGAACCGCAGTTTTTTTTCTTTTGACAAAACGTCCGGTGTAAAGACAGTACAGTGTGTCACATTTGTCGTGCGATTTTTTGCCGCTTGTATGAGACGCGGCCCTAGGCCAGAATTGTACTCTGCACCAATCGAAGCTTTTAGAACGAAGCGGTGGAGAGGAAAGGAAATATATGCTCAAACAAAGTATTGTGCGTACGTAGGTGTTGGATGTAGTTCGGGCAGCAGAGTCGCTAGTAAATAAGCCGAATAGCCCGGTCGATATGGTAGCTCCGCCAAAATCGCCCGGTGGCACGAAAGATCTTAAAACAACGACGATCGTCATGAGCAAACACACTTTGGCACCGCAAAATCCAACTGTAAGTATCCGACACCTTTTCAACACGCGAATGCCTCTTGTCGTTTTAACGAGTACTCGTGTATGCAATCACTTGGGAGCAACGAAATTCTAGAACTCATACGCACGATTAGAAAAACGCATGCTCGTCCATTGTAATCGCACTGCGAATAATGACGCTACGACGAGGTATCAGATTCCAACGTCGATCGAATCTCGATCCCATATTGGCTTGGTAGAAAATCGTAGGTTTGAATGAAGGTGCAGGATTCCCGAGCATGCTACTCCTCGATATTCAAGCACACTCTCCTCCCAACAGAAACGTCGTCGACACGCTGCAACTTTTATCATTCTCGCAGCAATCCACATTTCATATTTTCGCTAAAATCTTTCTCATCTGTGGTTAAAAGATTTTTCTTTTTCTCGAATATCCCAACTCAAGGATTCATGTCGTTTTTGTCGAGGGAAATGTCGAAAGTCGACGCGTGTTAGGTGGTTCCCAATAACTCCGAACGCAATTTCCGGCTTTTTTTGCGCGAACGCCAAAGACGCATTAAGGGGAGATATACACCTAGGAGCCGGAAAAAAGGTCATTTTTGTGAATTTTTTTTTCAAGGAAAACTATTTGAAATTTCGGATTGGGGTTTTTATTATCTAAAAGTATATACATTCAACAATATATTCAATTTTCTTTATTTAAAAATATAAAAAACATACAAGGATATTGCATGATCCTTGGAGGGTCGTAAAAAAATCTACGTATACGGTACCCACTGGCGTTTCTTCAACAATCATCTGAAAAAAAACCAAAAAGATTATTAAATTAGATACTATAATCTAGTACTTGTCATAGCCGATTTTGAAAATATCGATTTATGACAAAATGGCGGACGTTTGAACATGAATAGTGATTTTTGGGCCAAAAATTAGTTATTATTTTGCCTATAAAACAAAAACTAAGTAACGGGAAACAAAATCCTATGACAAGTACTAGATAATGGTGTATAGAATAACCACGAAAAACCTCAAGGCAATCGGTTCATTGGTTTTGGAGAAATTATGGGTACCGATTTAAAAAACGTGGTTTTGAGAAAAACGCGTTTGAAAATTTGGAAATGAATAAATCATGAAATTTGTCAACTTACATGGAATCATCGATACCAGGCCCATCGTGTAGGTCTTCTACGGTCGACGGAATGTTCGTAGCTTCCAAATCCTCGACCTCGACCATCCAGGTGTATATCTCTCCTTAAACAAAAAAACGAGATGAAAAATTTACACCGTTAGGTCGAGAAAAAAAAACGAAACGTTATTCGATGTCGATCATCGTCGCCGTGTCATTCTGCCGATCGTCACGAAGGATTCGAGTACAATTTCGACATGTCCGTAATGCAAAAAAAACGCCCAAAATCACTTTTAACGGGGTCGTCTAGTGGGAAGGCCGTTTTTTAATGTTTTTTTGCGGATTTTTTTTCACAAACCATTAAAATAAAATAATTTATAAATTGTATATCATTTTAATTAACATTTAAACAAACTTTGTGAATCTTTTGAAGTCATTATACAGAATATAGTCGGAGATACACCGCCCAACAGGAACACATATGTAAAAAGAGGTGCTCCACTGCTGCCATGATTCCGGTCGTTCTGCTTATCTGAAATCCAAAAACCAAACGCAATTTTAATCGTGAGACTTGAGGCTCTACATGGAACTAAAATAAAGTTAGAATTCCAAAAAAATATTTTTTTTTACGCTTTAGAAAAAAACATGCAATTTTTCGTATTTTTTTGGGGTCTATATAGCTGATAAAAAGAAAACTAACGAAGCAATCTTAATTATTTTAGTTCAACTTGTAGTTATATATGTACTAAAGATACTGTATAAATTTGAGCAGAATCAATCAAACAGTTTTTGCGATATCATGGCAGCAGTTTGAAAAAATCGTGTTTTGAGAAAAACGCGTTTGAAAGTTGTATATAATTCATAATAAAAAAAATGGTCTCACCATCAATCTGCGATGCCTGGACCATAGAGTACACCTTCCTCTTCAAAGAAATCATGCAAGGCCGTTTTCTCTTCTTTTGATCCGACACACTAGACGACCCCCTTAAGTTGAACGATTTTTTCGCTGTTTCTCTGTTTCCCTCTTTTTGAAATCTTGATGGCGCATGAAACATGTGTACTTGTCGGTGTTTTTTTGTAGTGAAAAGCATGATTTCCTTGAGAAGCCGATAGAGAGACATGTTTCACGTGTTTGCAGACAATGGACGGTGATAGCTCGAGTTTGGCCGCCCTATGACAAGAGTGAATCGTTACGTACGTCCTCTCGTTTATAATCGTGACACACTGCCCGAGTGTCCGGCCAGGAATGTGCGGTTTCACGGTTTATTGATATTAAGGATAACGTCACAATGTCTACCCGACGTTTGCATTTATTATTACGATCCTTCGCCCACCCCCGGCCCCGTTACCCCCCCCCCCCCCACCCTATCGCTACCAAAACGTATAATTGTTACACCGTTAATCATATTGTTGCTCTATTTATTACCGTTATTACTGCCATTAATAAGTATTAAGCAAGAAAAAAAATCGTCAACTCCGTCAGCCATCCGTCAACCAATAATGTCGATGATTTATCGAGAGAAGGCATAGCCGTTTGGCGAATTATTCACGAGCTCGATCGGAAGGACATTTTTTTCTCGAGAAGTTGAATCACCGAAGGTCTCGCAATATGAAAATGGCCGGTTGTTCCGATGTTGCGTCAATCGATACGCTCGATATAGTTCCAATGCAGTGTGGACAAGGCTGCAATTTTCACATGTTCGTTCGTACGGGTTTGCTTGAGATTTTGTAAACGGAAAAACTCGCGATTTATTTGTCGATAATCGTTGAAACGTTGCGCGTGGCAAAGTACCGCGAGAAAATATCCAACGATACGATTTTCACGTTGATGAAAAGACGACGCGCCTACTTAAATTTTACTTGTAAATTCTTTGCGTTTGGAGGAACCGCTCGGGGTTGCGCCCGAGCCGAATCACCAATCGTGACAGCTAGAGAAAATTGGGGGAAACGAAGAAACAAAGAGAAACGTCAAAGTGACAGTTCCCGTGATTCGAAAACTATCGTGTAAATAATTTCTTCGTTGCACTTTCGTCCGCGAATGTTGGCCGATGCATAGACATATTTTTCTGTGATAGGTAAAGATGAGGGGACTCGAGTCAACTTTGCGAATATATACTCTCAGTCACATAAACACGTAGAAAAAAAAAGTTTGACGGATTTTACTATCCTATTGGCGATTGTCACGCTGATAGAAAAAAAAACAACGAATTTCTTTTTCATCGTCGTCTTTGATATCGAGGTATTTGTGAATTATCGCGAAACAATATTCGCCACGAAGAGCGCGTCCTGTGAAAAATTATTAGACCGGGGTCTCTGAACGTGGAGAAATCTTTGCCGAAAACGTTTTCGCGTACGTTGAAAGTTACGATAGAGGGGCCGAGTGCTCGTCGAATTGGTCGTTTCTCAATGCAGGGGAATTATCGTTTTATCAAAATTGTGAGCAATTTAGTAATCGGTACAGCGTTATTGATTTTGAATTATTTCGTACAAACTTCACATTCAACGAAATATTTTCTTTCACGCGAAACTGTCAATTAAAAAAATACTTTAATCGCTGAGCACAATTTCAAACGTGGAAAACATTGTTTAAAAATTTCGTTCGATAATTCCGGGATACTGAGATTTTTATCAACTCGGGCTTTTCGTAACAGCTATTGTTTTGTCACGAGATACAGCAGCCGGAAAAATAAGGCGTTTTTACCATGGACCTAGTGAATATGGGATCAGTATTCTCGAAGTGTTACGAGCAAAAAAATTAAGCCCCGATGTATACGTGAATTTATATAGATGTTTCTTCCAAACAACTTCGAAATTGTACCGCTTGAATATTCATAATTTCATAATGGGATGGTGAAATTCATCAAATTTTTTCTCCGTTCACGCGCATAACATTCCGTTTTTTTTTCCGCTGGGCTTTTATCTGGGGAGGGATAGAAAATATATACGGTTACCAGAGAGGACACAAAAGTCAAAAAAATGTATCTTCCGAGAAGGGTAACGAGCTTCGTTGAAAGCTCGCTCGTGTTACTGTTGCGCGGGAATACATCTGCGTAAAGAAAAAATGGGAAAAAAACCTTTTTTTTTCCTCGTACTTTTCAACGAGTATTTTCATTCACGTAATAATGAAAATAAGCCTTTCATTGGGAAATGTTCCTGCGAATGAAAAAAACGAGATGAAATATAGCTCGCAATAAAATATGTTGTCGATTACCGTGCCGAGCACAAGGAGCAATTATGGGAGCGGCATTGTAAAAAAGAAATAGTCGAGGAAACATTTAGTCGGTGCTGTATAAAAAGAAACACAAAGAAAAGCATGCGTCCTTGATAAATAAATACTATTACGTTCTTTCCAAATGTCTTGGCATTTGAACGATAGGCCGCGTGAAAGAAAGAAAAAAGCGTGTCTTTTTTTTAATTGGTCGGTCTGTGTTAATAATGTCGATTCGTTTCCAACGAAGCATTTTGTCAGTCGTCGTCGTCTGTTGTTCGGAACTGCATTTGGGGTGATAAAAAGAGGAGAAAAAAAAACGGCCCACAGCGCATTCGTGCTGGAGGAACGAGTTGTAAACGGAATATGTACATTTTTCCGTTTGTTTTTTTTCAATCGCAGACGGGGAATTTATAATGTTCACTGTTATACTGAAAAGAAAAATCGCCCATATCATTAACGAAATTCAAAAATCAATGTACTGTAACTATAAATTTTCTATACATGTTATATGTTGATATAACTCTAATGGACCAGATGTTTATATATTATTACAAAATATGTGAGATAAGATTAATATTTATCTAACTGCAAAATAAAATGAACAGAAATATGTTGAAATTCGTGGTTTCGATTTGAATTGTACAAATCGATCTCGCTCTCGAGTTTTCTCTTGACAAAACGACCGTATCTTTGAATGTTAAGTTGCGCCTGAGCAATGGCGGATGACAGCGATTTTTATGCGAATCTTTTGTGCCTCAGGCGGACGAAAGTTACCTTTGTTTTGTGAATTTTGCGTTCTCTTTTTCATTTCCGCCGCAATCCTTCGAAATGCATACTTAACGTTCTTATCAAGGGGTTAGGCCACTCTAGATGCCGAAAAATAGGCTTTTTGGGATTTTTTTTTCTCAGAAAAACTACAAAATAAATCGAGATCACAAAAAAGGGTTTTTATCATACATATCAGTGATTGTATCGATAATTTTTTTGAAGTTATTCATTTCAAAATGGCGGCTGTGCAGCGTTTATCTCAAAACTGCATTTTTTAAGTTGGCCGGAAACATAACTCAGACAATTTTCAACCGATTCACTTGAAATGTTGAATATATCTCGAAAAATACATTGTCTATGGAAGTATGTAGGATTTTTTTTTATATTGCTTAGTTCATTTGTTATTAACAATTATCTGACAATTTTTTTGGCAGATTTTTGGAAAGTGAAAAATTATCGTCAGATAATTGTTAATAACAAATGAACTATGCAATATAAAAAAAATCCTACGTACTTTCATAGACAAGGCCAACTTAAAAATGCAGTTTTGAGATAAACGCTGCACAGCCGCCATTTTGAAATTAATCGCTTCAAAAAAATTATTGTATACAGTCACTGATATGTATGATAAAACACCCTTTTTTGTAATTTCGATTTATTTTGTAGTTTTTCTGAAAAAAAATCCCCAAAAAGCCTATTTTTTCGGCCTCTAGACCTAGACTCTACTCTGGCCTAAGGCCTTAAGTGGTTCGGCAAAATTTCTGCATTGTTTTGTCGACATATCGATCCCGCGTATTTATCATATTTTGCAGCTAACGTTTTGGAAATCAGGATTTATTTGAAAACTCGTTTGCTGCCGACGAGTTTTCACTGCCATACTTCAAATATTTTTGGCTTCGCGCTTATCGAATCGAACGTAAATTTCAATTGAAGAAACATTCGGAGTACGGATGAAAATCTGAATTAAGGCAGGAGCCTGAATTAGAAGGTCCGAAAAAGCGTTTTTTCGGGAATTTTTTTAGAAGGGGAGATAAATGAGTTCAGTAAACATTGAGGTATCTTTTCATGTATATTTAAAATGTAAACAAAAAAATGTCAACATGAAACAATAAATTACTGCATATTTATCAGTCCAATTCCATGTGCGTCTCGCCACTGCAGTCCCCAATCGGCGGGAAAGATGCAGCTCGTAATTATTTACTGAAACAAAAAAACCAATAAAATATTCAATTGTCATATATTTTTCTTCTGGGTGAACTAAGAAAATGCTGAAAAAATCGTGAAATTATAACTTTTCTCAGATTTGAAAAAAAAAGTGTTAAAAAAACACTTTAACGTGCTATGAAAATTATTCAAAAATACTTTTTCAACGACTTTTTAGTTACTCAGAAAAGATTTTCATACTGAAGAAAATGAACTCTGGTTCGACTCAATAGTTCGTTTAATTTTTTTGCCATCACGCCCGCCAATTTGGAAAAATCGGGAAAATGAAAAGTGGAGAAAACGCGCTTTAAAGTTTTCAAATTCTCACACACCTGCTCGACGCTTGTCTGCTTTTGGCCTAGTATCTTCGAAAATATTTACAATTGGCCTCTGTAACTTTGTGAATATATTCTTGGATAGTTTATCTATCGATTTAAGCAATAAAAAACGATTTTTCGGACTTTCCAATTCAGGCTCCGGCCTTAAGGCACCGTTCGGGCAGTTTCATTGCAGAATAATTATCATTAATAACAATGTTGAACAAACATTACATTATTGAAAGTTACGGATTTTTCGTCCCGCTTCGCCATACACCGAGCCCATCGCAGATGATTGTACAGACGGCAAAGTTGAACTAATATCCAGTTTTCTTTCCTTCTTACTTTGTTTTGTTTGAATTTGGTTAATTCAGCCAATGATCAGAGAGGATACCGGAACATCCGTGGATGATCCCTCTTCGCCGATCACCCCGAACACTGCTAAGTTTCTGCATTCTAACGCCACGACGACGAATCTCGATAAATCCTCACAGTCGCAAACTCTACCGTCCTCCAAAAAAAAGACCTCGAACGCTCCAAAGCGAAGTATCACATTCGCCGAGTTGCCAACGCCCTCGAGGTCAACTTCTACCGATGCTCTAGCGTCCGTCAACGCGAAATTCCGTCCAACTCACTCCATCATGAAAGAACGTCCAACATCCATGCACGAAAGATCCAATTTCTATTCCTCCTACAATATAAACGACAAAAAAAGCGTCGATCTCGAGAATGCAAAAGTAAAAGAACCACGTTTTCGACTTCCTCCGACACCCTTGACAAGTCCCGGGTGCACGGGAGAACAACACGGTACCGCTACGGCTTCTTCTAACAAACGACAGATTGCACGCTCTGTCGATGGAAAGTTTCTGGGTGAGGTGGGTCTAATCGGCATGTTGAACTAATGCGGACGATAAAATACAATACGATCGGGTATCGCTCGATAATCCCGTAGCCGCAACGAGTCTAAAAACGTTCTGTTTTTTGTTTTCAAATGCTATTTATACGTGCACAGCCTTCACCAACGCCGTCACCGACACCCGCACCAGCCAAGATGTCGGTCAGCGACAGAAAAAAACTTTTCGAAAACGCGGTCGAAGAGCATCTTAAACCATCGCCAAAACCAGGTATTTGGAGAATCCTCGAAGAATCGAACTTGTATTCGGTTTTTCCATTCGCCATAACGATTCGGCCTTTCGCTCCCAGACGCTCAGTGTACGTTCTCAGTTATCGAGACCGAGTGATCTCATTAAGGGGGGATTGTCTTTTTTTTTTCGCAAAATTTACCGCTTTTTGGGAATTTTTTTGTGAAGAAAGTATACAACGGAAAACTTGTGAAACTTGGCATATAGTTTTATTGATCTGTTTACTACATACAAAAAAATTTTTAAACAATTTCATCAAAAAATCCGCCTCCCACCCCCCTCGACGCGCGATGGTCCTTTTTTGATGTTGTGCACGATTACAGCCTTCACGTTCATCCTGCAACAAAAACCCAAAAAGCATTTTACTTTAGACACATATAGCTATCGTTCGATGAAGGGAAAAAAAAAATTGACGATTTGGTGACGTTTTGAACTTGAAGTATCGATTTTTCGAAAAAAATTGATCGATTTTTTGTTATAAATAAAAAACTATTAAACGTATTGCTTTTTTGCTTCATCAAACGATAAGAGGATATCAGCTGAGCATTCTGTCCAAATTTGAAGGCAATCGGTTGAATAGTTTTTGAGAAATCGTGCACACCAGTTGTGGAAAAGCTGTTTCGAGAAAAACGCGTTTAAGGGGGGATTTTTTGATGAAATTGTTTAAAAAATTTTTTGTATGTAGTAAACAGATCAATAAAACTATATGCCAAGTTTCACAAGTTTTCCGTTGTATACTTTCTTCACAAAAAAATTCCCAAAAAGCGGTAAATTTTGCGAAAAAAAAAGACAATCCCCCCTTAACGGGCTCGTCTAGTGTGAAGGCCGTTTTTTTAATGCTTTTTGGGGAATTTTTTTTGACAAATTATTAAAATAAAATAATTTCAAATTGTATATCATTTTTATTAACATTTTAATAAACTTTGTGAATTTTTTGAAGTCATTACATAGAATATAGTCGGAGATACACCGCCCAATAGGAACACATATATAAAAAGAGGTGCTCCACTGCTGCCATGATTCCGGCCGTTCTGCTTATCTGAAATCAAAAAACCAAACCCAATTTTAATCGTGAGACTTGAGGCTCTACACGGAACTAAAATAAAGTTAGAATTCCAAAAAAAATATTCTTTTTACGGTTTAGAAAAAAAATTCAATTTTTCGTTTTTCTTTTGGGGTCTATATAGCTGATGAAAAGAAAACTAACGAAGCAATCTCAATTATTTTAGTTCAACTTGTAGTTATATGTGTACTAAAGATGCTGTATAAATTTGAGCACAATCAATCAAATAGTTTTTGACATATCATGGCAGCAGTTTGAAAAAATCGTGTTTTGAGAAAAACGCGTTTGAAAGTTGTATGTAATTTATAATAAAAAAATGGTCTCACTATCAATCTGCTATGCCTGGACCATAGAGTACACCTTCCTCTTCTTCAAAGAAGTCATGTAAGGCCGTTTTCTCTCCTTTTGATCTGGCACACTAGACAACCCCCTTAAGGGGCTATACCAGTGTGAACGCTGAAAATATGGGTGATTTTCGGGAATTTTTTTGAAGAAAAGTACTCAATTAAATGTTTCGAAAAATTAAGAATATATTTGGCTATATTTGACCTATATTACATAATTTTTTCATAGAAAAATATTGAGATCCAAGCGACTTATGCGCTGCCTTCGGAGGGGCCAAAAAAAATGTTCCTCCACTGCTGACATGATTCCGGCCGATTAAGTAGCTGAAACCGAAAAAGGAAACATGTCGTTAAATTGGAAGGTATTAGCTGTACAATGACGTAGGATTTTCGAAAAATATCAAAATCTAACCAAATGGCGTAGTTATGAAAAAAAGTCTGTTCTCTTGCCTATAAAATGGTCGTTTTTTTCAATGCCAAATCGTCAATTTTCATCCAATGAAAAATATCCTACGTCATTGTAGAGTAAATATATTCAAGAGTACTGAGTTCAAATTTCAAGTCAATCGGATAATTGCTCTTTGAGTTACGTCAGCAAATTTAAAAAATCTCTTTTCGAGAAAAACGCGTTTGAATATTCAACTATCGATTTTTGCAAGATAAAATGATATTTACCGCGGCCTTGAATTTTTTACAGGATATTCTTGAAAGTATAAACTGTCGAAAAAGGTAAAAAAAAATCGATTTTTTGAAAGTGTCACACTGGTATAGCTCCTTAAAAACGCATAATTTCATTACCATTGGAGGCGAGGAACGATTTTGAACCTGCAACTTGAGACTGCAGTTCCAATATTCAGTAGAAAATGAACGAGCTCTGCAAAGGCCGCAAATGAAATTATGCTGCACGAGTATCCGGAATTTTCCGGAGCCTCATATTTCATTTATTTTGTTTTCGTGATTTATTAATTCGATTATTGTTCATTTACCGCCATGATTTATCTTCGCAACGAAAATATTGCTGATGAAATAACGTGTTGAATTTTTCTTAAAATTCCAGACAAAGTATTTAGCTTCCTCAGTCAAGACGAGGTTGAGAAAATGAAACAGGAAGAGGGTAAGTTGATCATTGAGGGTGCGAAGTAACGAAGGCTATCCACGGTGGCTTGACACTGTTGTTTCTTTGCAGAGAAAAAGATTGCCACGCTAACGAGGGACGAGCTAAAGTCTTGGGCCCAAATCGATGAGATCGAGGGCCTCGAAGAGTCCGAGGACGCGTTGGAAGATCATGATAATAGAAGGCCTAAGTAAGCGAGATAGTGATTTATCCGTAAACACCCAGGCAAGCGAGATTGTCCCGCGAGATCCTGTTTTTTTTTTTTTCATTTACTTTCGCACACACATTTTTCATATTTTCCTGCACAATCGTTGTACCTTTTTTTTTTATTACACGCCACTATCTCGACGAACGAGAGACTGACGTAAACGGAATCAGGTCTTACGTTAAAAGACGAAATAACAATTACGCGAAAAAAAAAAACAACTGAATTATCCGTCAACTGATTATTCCTCGGGAGTCAATGTTCGGTTGAGAATCGATTCGGGTATTTTAATTCGCGATGTTCTACCTCTCCGGCGTTCCTTTCGATGTACATATGTACCTATGTATTTAGAGTGTACGAATCTTCATTCACTATTATTGCCGTTTTATTTTTCCCGTTTATGCACTAAGATAGGAAGGAACGACGAATTACAGTTTCATTAAGAATTTGACGATGCACGAGCAGTTATTTGTATCGAGCGCTCCAACTCTCCGGTGCTTGGACAATAAAACATTTTAACGTACGAGCTAATTGGAACGAGGTTATTGCACGCTATACGGAATAAGCGTCGAATCGCACACTATCACGACGAAAAATGCACTTTCGTTTCACTTTTATTTATCCGCATTTTCCGATAGACCCCTAACTGCCTACGGACATAAGACGGCCATGAGAATTTTTATTTTACAACCGTGTATATACATTTATATGGATATATATATTTGTTCCAATGCTTCTTCGTCGAAGTGGTACTTGTATTTTTTTTCTTCTTTTTTTATACGATATGTAAAAGTATCAGGGCAAACAGGGATTCTCACGCTTTTACGCAGGATAATCACGGCGTGCTTTAAAAAATACACCACACGCTTACGCTTTAACGACTAGCACTTACAATTATACTTGGAGTACGGTGGGACATGAAAGGATCTATTTTTCACAGTGGGATGCTCCGATCCTGGCGGATATAAGTATAACGAAAATATCGGCATTTCGACGACGACATTTTTCATTGTTGAAACGCACATTATATACGCAAATCGCATCGTTCGTATTGGTTGTAGACAGTATTGTACACGATGACATTGTATCTGTATTATTGGCAATTTTTCATTAACCACGTAGGCTACACTCTATTCTATGCCGCAGTATTTTACGATAAAAAAAAAAACAATTCTATCGTTCTTCCTTTCGGCCTCTGTAAGATTTGTCGCTTTTGTACTTTTTTAAAATTTAGGGAAACAAAAAACAGAAATTAATAAAAACATAATATATGAAAGTAAAGTGTTGAGAGCGAGAGAAAAAATATTGACTGGTCAGTACGCACGGCTCCGTTACCTTGCAGTAGCCGAATGAGCTCGCGAAGTTCACTGCCCTCTCTGCAGGGCGTACCCGGTGTCGTCAGAACGGCTAAAGCGGAGCGTCGCCTCAAGGAAAAAATGATTCAGGAGGTAAAATTCCGTCGATCGTACATTGGATAATAAGTGGAGTACGGAGTCTCATTCGGGAATGAATTTTATCAGTACTTCGGTACAATTCGGTACAAAAATTTCGAGTCTAAACGCAATAGAAATATCGTGAAGTCGGGGCCGGATTGAAATTCCGAACTTTGAATGCTCCGATGGTTTAAAATTCCGTATTTTAATGCTCCGACATTTATGATGGGGCCGGGTTGAAATTCCGAACTTTGAATGAATTTTACACTCCGAAAAAATTTTTCACGAAAGACCAAAACTCCGAAAATCTTAACACCGTCGAAGTACTTCGGCTATGGAAGTTTTGAATGTTTCAAAATTTTCAATCAATCGACGAATTATTTCAAGATTTTTTTTCATTGAGAAGTGATTTCGCGTCAATTTTAAAATTTATCTAAACAATGTTATACGTTCTACATAATTTACAATCAACTGTGTAGACTTTCGCTGGCATGATTTTGACACGAGGGCTGGGTTAAAATTCCGAACTTTGAATGCTCCGACGGTTTAAAGTTCCTAATTTTAATGTTCCGAAATTACAAGGTTCGTCGAGATTATGCCAGCGAAAGTCTACACAGTTGACTGTAAATGATGTAGAACGTATAACATTGTCTAGACAAATTTCAAAATTTACGTAAAATCACTTCATGATAAAAAAAAATTCTTGAAATAATTTGTGGATTTATTGAAAATTTTGAAACTTTTAAAACTTCCATGGCCGAATTATTGTGACGGTGTTCAGATTTTCGGAGTTTTGATCTTTCGTGTAAAATTCTTTCGGAGTTTTGATCTTTTGGGGTAGTATTCTTCCGCAGTTTTGTGCGTGATCTGATCATTCGAAGTTCCCAATTTCATCCCGGCCCCGTGAAATCACACGATATTGAGATTGAGACTGCGTACGCTAGATGTCCGATAATAAAACGATAAGGTTTGAAAAAATTGATCGAATGTTTCGTGTTCTTAGGGCCTGATATCCGACGACGAGGAAGAGAGCCACTTGAGTCCTGCGGAGCAGCGCGCTCTGCGAGCTGAGAAAAGAGCTGCGTGGAGGCAAGCGCGTTTGAAATCTTTGGAGCAGGTGTGAATTAGAATAGAAGAGAGAAAATTGACGAAGCATCGAAATAAGTCGTTCGAAATGGCGAATTAAATGTTTTGTTTCATTCAAAGGACGCGCTCCAGGCTCAGATAGTTATAAAGAAAATGAGTGAGATGATGGACACGTCGAACAAGTCTGACGTTTTACAAGAGACGACGGAATTGGATCGCTCGTCAGATCACGAGAGATCGAACGAGGTAAATCGTTTTCATTCGCAAATTATCGCTCTTCGGGACTTGTAATATTTTTTTTTAACATTTCGTTAGTTTTTTTTTTTTTTTGGTATTCCTTCGAATAACCGTTCTTACGCATAATTAACCTCATAATTGTGTTGTCGAAAGACTTACTGTTAACCCGTCTGTCACTAATTGCTCGTTTTTTTTTCTCGTTCTTCACTCAATGTGTTCATTACTCATCACGATATCGCGAAAACTTGTTTACTCCAATCCCTTCGTCAGCTCGCGAGTTGAATAAGCAAAGTGACCAGTCTGAATGAAAAGTGCAGAAAATAAGTCGATGCCGGAGCGCAACAAGCAACGAATGAGCAAAATTGTTTATGGCCCGAAGAGAGAGAGAGAGAGAACAAAAATCGTCGTTTGTCTGTCCCCGCTACGAATATAGTTCACTGCGTTACGGCCGTCTAGCGCGGATTTTCCAAAACTTGCGGTTCGGAGCAAACTCGGGCCGTCAAAAGCGGTACGCGAGTCGGAAAAAGTAGTGGACGAGAAGGTAACTCGACGCACTGAGGAATATGTCGACGAGGTGACCGGGGAACGTCGCGTACGAACTGTCGAATACGTCGAGAAGCTCATTGAGCGGGAGGTAGTAGAAAAAACAACAAAAAATATATTCACATTTCCGTTGTTTTTAACGGGTTGCAAACAAAATTTTTTGTTTGTTGGTAATTCTTTAGACAAGTGACTTTTCTGAAAAATGAGCGTAAAATTATTTTTTTGATATTTTCGCATTTATTAGGTTATAAATTATGATATTCAGTCGGGGGAAGCTAAAATATTTCATTAACACATTTTTTACGAGCAAAAAATCGTTAAAAATAATGTCGAATTTTTCGAAACCCAATATAGGCGTCGAAATGTTCCAAAATATTTTATAACGTGTTTCCGCGAACTTCAATACCTCGTGTATGGAATATATTCAATACATTCAATATATTGGGTTTGTTTTTTATTGGGGGGGGGGGGGGGGGGGGTGAATTTCAGCTTTCCCCGACTGAATATCATCATTTATAACCCAATAAATAAGAGAATAGCAAAAAAATAATCTTAGGCCCATTTTTCGAAGAAGTCACTTATCTAAAGAATTACCTCTTTTTTCTGTACAAATGCACCGATAGAATCTCGCATATGGGTCCATGCCAATTCGGTGCTCCAAGTTTTGAACATCGATGAGGAGCTTGTCGGAACGTTCGAAAATATCCACGAATCAATGCAGACTTTTCAAACCCAAACGAAAAAATACTCATAGGAGTTTCGATGATTTTAATCATTTATGACGTCGTGTTTGAGGCGGGATATACATTTAAACAGGAAAAAGTAAGCAATATTGAGGAATTTTTTAAACTAAGGAATAATTATTTTACAATGATCAAATTTTAGGTGTACTTTAATAGTATATTTAAGTATACAAAACAACGTTTTTTAATAATTCATCATAAAATGGCGAAGCTGTGGCAGAGTGTTACAATAAGGCCGCCGCGGGAGTTGCGAATCGGCGTGCAGTCTAGCTTCCCGTAGACTTTTATTTGCAAAAAAGTTCAAACATTTTTTCAGTTAGAACATGTGTAGTTTCCCTGTGACGGTAATTAAAATGAAGAAAATGCAAATTTAAGAAAATGGCACGCATTTACAAAAAAAAAATCAACATTTCACGCAACATTTCTGTAAAATGTGGATTGAAAAATTCGTTTTTTTTTTCCAACTTTTCAACAACTATTCTCGTTAAGTAGAAGGTACCAATATTATCAATATTTCTACCAAGTTTCAACTCAATCGGCTTAATATTTTTTGAGTAATCCTGCACGCCAATTACGATAATGAAGTTTTGAGAAAAAACGCGTTTGAAGTTCACGCCCGCTCCGAATCCGAGCGGTGAGGCACAGCGTTGACGGGCTGTAACGTTTGAAGTTTTTCGACTTTCGCTTTGAAACCGGAGTTGGGCATAATTCTATTTATAAATACGAATACGAATTTATTCACATCGTGATTTTCATGTGAATATAAATACAAATTTATTCATACTTCACTTATTTGTATTCACATGCATGCATACAAATGCAATTGTATTCACAAATATTCTAAACATACAAATAAATTCACAGAAAAAATTGTGAATATTCACAAAAAATTGTAAATACAAAAAAAATCACAAAATAAGTTGTGAATTTTTTCGTATTTAGGACAAATTAAAATCAAATTCACAATGATTAGATTAAAATTTACCCCAAAAGTGAGTTCTTACGTATTTTGAGAGAAAACATTGCGTCGAGGCAAAGAAATTTTTGCAAAAAAAGTTGTGAGTTTCAAATATTACATTATAAATATGAAGAAAAAAATTACAAAATGAGTTGTGAATTTCCTCAAGTTCAAGAAAATAAAAATCGAATTCACGACAATTATATTAAAATTTACACCACAAGTGAGTTCTTACGTATTTTGAGAGAAAACATTGTGTTGAACTCAACACAATGTTTTCTCTCAAAGTACGTAAGAACTCACTTTTGGTGTAAATTTCAATCTAATCATTGTGAATTTAATTTTAATTTGTCTTGAATACGAACAAATTCACAACTTATTTTGTGAATTTTTTATTCACATTTTTTTCATGTTCACATTTTTTTCGGTAAATTTATTTGTATGTTCAGAATATTTGTGAATACAATTGTATTTGTACTCATGTATGTGAATACAAATAAATTCGTATTTACAATAAGTGAAGTATGAATAAATTCGTATTTATATTCACATGAAAATCACGATGTGAATAAATTCGTATTCATATTTATAAATAGAATTACGCCCAACTCTGTTTGAAACTTTGGGAAAATATTCTACACATATAGTTCTATCGTTTAAAGAAAAAAAAGAAATCTATTTTTCGGTCGTTGTAAATGTATATCCCGCCTTAAATTGTCAAAAAAAGAGGAGCTTAGTGTGGAAACGTATTCGAGTTCGCGTGTTTACGTTCAGAGAGCCGCTGAAGAGTTTTTGAGGTAAAAGAGTTTTTCAAAAATGCAGTTGCTTCCAATTAAAATGTGTCGGGGCTAGAAAATTGAAGTAAAAGTTTTTTTAGGAGCTTCCTCCACGTTTATTATCGTGAATTGTGATATCGTTTAGCCAAATTTCGAGCCGATCTTCGGGAGATAAAAACCTCCTTGCTTTATCCCCGGTTAAATTACAGCTCGTGATACTTTCGATGGGTTGTGAAAAAAATAAATAAAAACTGAGCACGCTTGAAAAATTGATGATTAATTCGCGGACATTTTTGCCACTGGACAAGTTTCAAAAAAGTGTGAAAAACTGCTGAGTAAAATTGGTACGAAAGTTTGTAATATCGAGGAGCTATAAGAGACTCGAGCATATGCCGTGTTATACGACAAAAGAAAATTACATCAGTCTGCAAATTCGGATCGGCCATGTTTTTCCACCAAATTTCGAACCCGGATCTTTCGCGTTTATCGATGCATGTCTCAGTTCAATGCACTTTGGGATATGCATGCAGCATGCCATTCGTGAATAAGGTTAATATTGATCTATCCTAATATTAATTATGTATTTAATAATAACCAATGATCTCGTTGTTTTACAAGATTCCGACAATTATGCCTGGAATGCAAACTACACTGCCTTGAGCTCGTTAAAATATCCACTGTTTGTACTGTCAAATCTTCTCTTCCAATGTGGGTACGAATCTTATGAATATTATTCTGTTCACATTTTCTCCCCATACTTCTTATGTTGGTCTCGTAACAGTTTTTTGCATACCTTGTTTCTCTCCCAGAATTCATTGCCAATTGCCTAAGTTAACTTTCAGGAATGAACAGAATTTGATGAACGATTTTGAAGTTCATCGAGGGGTTAGGCTACTGTAGGGACCCGAAAAACTGGCTTTAAAAAAAACTGAAGCATTGAGTAAGATGATCGAAGAATCGTTGGAGCATTTATTTGTATGTACATAAACAAAGATGTGTACCAAATTTAATAAAAAAATATTAAAGGATCTCACTTTAGACGCTAAAAACGCTATTCTCATGATTTTTTTTGAGAGGTTCATATTATAGACAATGATATAAAAGTTATTACACTTAATAAATACAGTTTCGAATTACGTTAAAAAAAATTATTCATTTAAGTCACTATTTATAGACGAACATGGTAGTTTAAAAAATGTTCTAAAAAATTGTACGTCCACGCTGTTGATAAAATCTCGGAGATGGATCATCCGAAATAAAACAATCAAACGGTTTTGGATTCAGTATGTTAATGGCTATGGCGCTTATCCTACGATTTTTTATCTATGCAAAAATAACAAAATGGCGGCCATTTTTCGACAAAAAACTTTTCTTTACTGTTTTTGGCAAAAAAAGTAGTAAATATCAAAATTAAAATAAACCATTGCTACAGTACAGTTGTAAAGAATACTGAAAGCTACAGTTGTAAAAAATGTGGTTAAAATTTCATAAGGATCAGTTCAGTAGTGTCGAAGATTTTATCAACAAGCCGTCGAAAAACGTTGTTTTAAGAAAAACGCGTTTAAAGTTCGTTTGAATTCCATAAATACATTTAAAAAATGTTTTAATGTATTTCGAAAATGTATTTATTGAGTGTAACAACTTTTATATTAATATCTATAATATAAACCTATAAAAAAAAATCATGAAAATAACCTTTTTAGCGACTAAAGCGAGAAGATCCCTTAATAATTGAAGAAGTTAGAAAAAATATCGTAATAGGACCTTCGAACGTGCGGGGCTCAATGGTGTACTTGATTATAGCTATCCGGTTCAACCGAAACAAAAAATCGAGTTTTTTTTTCTCGAAACATAATATTGGCTAAGACTTGGCCGAAATTTTTTTTATCGAGTTTTAAGCAGCAAAAAAAAGTTTTAAAGTATTTTTTTTCGATTTTTCGATGGAAAACGACATCATTATTTTTGATAACTAATGAAAAAAAAAGTTGAGAAGAAAAACGTCGGTTGAGACTAAACTACTATTACACTGAACAAGTGTACGAAGTTTCAAGTCAATCCGCTTATTAGATGTCAAGAAATCGTGTACACCGTTTTAAATAACATTCTTTCAAGAAAAATGCGTTAAAAGTTTTACTAGCACTTCTATCGTTGTAATCATGAGTTTACCTTCAACCTGCGATTCCTGCACCATATGTTGGACCTTCCTCTTCAATTCGACTTGTCTCAAGCGGGGAACGGGCGTTCGTCATTTTCGCAGTAGCCTAAGCCCTTAAGGGGTTATATACAGTCAGGAGGCCCAAAAAGATCGATTTTTCAAGAATTTTTCTTGATAAGACCTTCAAATCTATTAACGTAAAAATTTGTACACATATTATGGTTACTTTTAACTGTATTTTAACATTTTTCATTTGTAAAAATAGTTATTTTGAAAGCTTCTATAGCTGATCTCCGGGAGCACCTCTAAAAAAGGCGTCTTGCGGTGAGCATGATATCTCTGGACTGGATCTAAAATGAAAAAACAAAAAATATTTCGTTAATATAACGAATGATGTTGTAATTGATCGAAGGAATAAGCAAAATAATAATTTTTCACAAAATGACGGCTTCTCAAAAAAAAAAGAATCGATTATTGACAAACATTTAGGCCTTAATTTGTTTAAAAAATGGAAAATATTTATCGGTGAGAAAAAACCTTCGATTAATTGCTAAAAATATATTTGAAAAGATTGTGTTAAAATTTGAGACTGATCGGTTCAGACGTTTCCGAGAAATTTTGCTCATCGTCTTTAAAACACACAGTTTTGAAAAAAAAACGCTTTCAAAGTTTCAAAAGCACTTTCGAACGCTCTGACGCGTCATTACAAATGTGTGAACTTCGAGAATATTCGCCGGATTGACAAGAAATTTTCCGTGTACTTAAATAAACGTACATTAAAAAAAAAAATGATCGTTTTTTCGAAAATTTTAACTGCATATAACCCCTTAAAAAACTCCAAATTGTTTCACAGAAATACAATCATGAAAATATCCTCCCGACAATTTCAAATCAACGTAAAGCTTTAATCAGAAAGTTTAATTTTTTAGTATTGTTGTGGTATTGTTTTCAAAAGAAGTAAATTTAGCCTGTGCCTAAGAACTAACAGTCAGTTTAATGCGATACTTACACCGGGATCGGGAGGTAAGCAAGGTGTCCAAAAACATTTCGTCTATACGCTAATGGTAACAATTCCAACATCGTTAGATCGATGCAAATGCTGTACATTTGGCTTGTCCTCGATCTGTCACCTCCGCCCATTATTCGAAACGTGCTTCGTTAGCTAACGCGAATTTGTGCAACAGGTCGAAACTCTGCGAGAAAAAATAATATCTCTCGAGCTGAGCAACGCGGAAGAGGAAGTGGATAGCGCGAAGGTCGAGACTGGTGCGAGCGACGCCGAGAGCGAGAGCGAGGACGTGACCTGTCAGGATTCGTCGATCAGCGTCACGAACGTCGACAATTCGGACTCGTTGACGCGCACGAGTCCGAGCGCTTCGATTACAGCCAGAACATCCACCAATGCCACGGTCAATCAGGCGAAAAAAAAGAAACGAAAACGTTCGAAGAAAGGGCGCAACTGAAGGCGAAAGGAACGCGAAAGCTACGGAGGGACAATTGGTGCGCAGAATTGTATAGAGAAATAATTATACAATCAATAATAGTCGCTTAGATGTGTCAACGTATGGTATGAAAAAATGCCGCGCATAGGACTATTGGATCTTGCTCGTTCATGAGGGAAAGTAAAAGCAACTCGATGAGAGAGTTTTCTGTAACTGGAGATTTTCTTGTGTTATCGTGGATTTATATTGAATAATTCGAATAAAAATGTGTTTTTTTTTTCGTTCCGAAACGCCAAAATAACGTCAAGACTAGCGCAGCGTGTTTTTCGCCTCGGTAAATTTTCAACAAATTTATTTTCTACCACAAATCAAGTCGTAAAAATAGAAGTGAGAAATCTCCTTGCAGATAATCTTTCGTCGACGCAAGATCGTCCTCTCGCCGTGAAATCTCTAGGGACGATGTCGCGAGGTATCAGCAAAAAAGGTTTTATCGACGGTTGATCTTTTTGTCGAATTCAATTAAAAGCCAAAAAGAGGAAAAAGGCTGCTCCGAGACTGCGTCGGATTTATCCTGCCATTCGACTTACCGTGCAATTTCGACAAACGTACAACGTTGAAGTATTTTCAGTTAAAACGTTTTTATTTCTCGGACACAGGTATATCGCGGAGTAACGTGGAAATTAATTGAATTTTTGCGACTGCGAATAAATCCACAGTGCACATTCCTTTACGAATATACGCGACGGTCGATGGTCGTGTAAATTGAAGGCTTTACCTTGTCAATCAACTCGAGCTCGGTAAACAAATTTCTCGTAAAAATCGTAACTAAACATCTTAACAAACGGAGATCGACACCGTTCGAATAGAAAAATGACAAATAAAGAATTTGATGTGAAAAATTATATATGAATTTATATCGAGTATGTACGTTAGTTACCACCGAAAGTTAATCGAAATGTAGCTTGGACCAGGGTTAGGAAGAATGTTTATCGTGCGTCAAAGCGAAGAATGTAGCCTAGGGATTCTTGTTTCCCTTTTTTTTTCACTCGCCGCTCTATGTGCCTTATGTTAAATGACTAGATTACGAGCTCCCGTATTTGAATGTCGAGTTGAGCAGAATGCTTTTTTACCGATCGGGAAGAAGTATAAGTTTCAATCGGATGATAATAAATTAGCCAATCATTTATAATGAAAAAAAGTAAATTCCTTTTGACGGTTAAGCCCGATCATAATGTTGACCGATGTACTTATTTACTCGTAAGGCCGGTGGATTGATTTTCCATCGTTTTCGAACGATGCCCATTCTGACATGGACAACAAATACATACATGTTGCTTATAGTGAAGTCGTGCTGTATATTGGAATGGGAAAAAAGTAGAACACGGGTAGTTTATTGACAGGTGATTTTGTAATTGCCGCGGGGGCTACGTCCAAGTTTGCCTGAAAATCGGGGCGTAGCGTTTTGTTTTAGGGGATGCAGGGCGATGGGGGTGGATTAATGCCAAACTACAAGCCCCACGAGGTCGGCGCCAGGAGACAAAATGTTCAGAAAAATCCGGGCTTTATTTTTGTCCACAGCGCCGAAGTTGTGGAAGTTCATTTTGGGGTTGAAAAAGTGGAGTGAAATTTTGAAAAATCAGTTTTAATTCGATAACTTTGTAGGAAAAATTCATACAATTTTGGCTCAAATGGGAACGTTGTAGCCCTTGAAAAGACGCGTCGATCGTGTACTTGATCATCCCTCTCCAATTATATCTTCACCCCGAAAAAAATGGTTGATGTATAAAAAAAATTGTGAATTAAATAACTCAAAAACAATCGATTTTTCGGGGATGGTTTAAATGTACGAAATGTAGAGATCAATTTTTTCTATATTTTCGTATGTATGGACGACCCTTGAATTTTGCTTTTTCCAAGCCCTCTCGGGGGTTCAAAATTAAAAATGAAATTCCGGGAAAACTATTGATCGAAAACAAAGAGATACGGGCTTAGCGCCGTGGACAAAATTGTAGCTGACGGTTCAAGCTACAAATTGTTCCACGGCGGCGAATTCGTGCGGCCAACAGTTCTCTCAGAATTTTATTTTGAACTTTCAACCCCCGAAAGGGGTTGGAAAAAGCAAAAATGAAGGGTGGTCCACAGAAACGAAAGTATAGAGAAAAATATTCTCTACATTTCGTACATTTAAACCATACCCGAAAAATCGATTGTTTTTTAGTTATTCAATAAAGAATTTTTTTTGGTATTTCAACATTTTTTTGGGGGTTGAAGATATTTCCGGAGAGTGATGATCAAATACTCGGTCGACGCGTCTTTTCAAGGGCTACTACCTTCCCTTTTGACCAAAAAGTGTACGAATTTTTCCTAAAGAGTTGTTGAATTAAAACTGATTTTCCAAAATTTCACCCCCAAAATGAACTTTCACGACTTCGGCGCTGTGGACAAAACTAAAGCCCGGATTTATCTGAACATTTTGTCTCACGGCGCCGGCCTCGTAGGGGTTCTAATTTGGCATCAATCCACCCCCATCCCCCTTCACCACCTGAAAAAAACCCTGCACCCCGTTGTTAGGCAAACTTGGATTTGGCACACCCGGCACCTCCAGAATCACCTGTCAAAAAACTTACCTGATTTTTTCCGATTACCGGGTTTTTCAGCCACAGCACGACTCTACTATTATATCCCGATTGATTTACAAAAGTTGGCTGATTGATAAGATGATTGCACACAAAAATAACCCCATAGAATTGTAAAAAAAAAGGGACAAAAATACTTAATTTATTCCTATTTGATGATAGGTAGGTGGTCGTATCTGCGGCAAGTCTTGATTCTATCTGGATGACGCGTGATTAACGTTTAATTTCTACGGAGACCGTATCTTCGTGATAGCGATGGGTGCAAAGTACATGGCAATCGTCTCGAGTGTTTTATCGATTTTTTGGAGCACGACATACCGGTATATCTGCGAGAAAAGCAATATCCGTTTTCTCCGAGCCTGTGCCGCGAATCGGCTTCGAGTACTCGACAATTAATATCGGGAATTCGCGCGACAGTTTGCCCTAATCTATAGGAGTACAATATTTTTTCGTATGTAGCGACGCGTGTTGTTGATACATTTATATCCGCGGTTATGGTAATGTGGGTATTCCGAATATCCGTATATGTGCTTGTCAGATGTGAAAAGTAACAAAAAAAAGAGATAATGACGGAGTTTCAATCGGAATGCAACGAAAATGATTTTTCAAATCTCCTATATTGTCCTCGACAGTTTCGTACTACAAAAATGACTCGAAATTTTGTTGGGATTTCTCATTTAGCGATCTACGACCTAAATAAGCAAAATATGATTTTGGACAATAATGCAAAGAGTTTTCGTTGGATTTCAACGACGCAAACTACGGTTTGTTAAGGTTGCTTCGCGTATACACACAGCCGGAATACAAATTTGGCGAGTGAACACTTCCCGGTGTAACATTAATTTTCAATAATTGCTGAAAAGTTTAATAAATGTTGTCAGTTAAAAAAAAATGATCAGTTCATTCGGTATGTACATGTTAATGATGGAAAGCGTCGTTGCGCGTTGATTTTGCCTCAACTTCGTCAAATGAAACTTTCGGTTGTGTACGTAAGGCATCCTTCGATGATAAGGATCAATTCGGTCCTTTCCGACCGTAATATCCATTCATAAAGTAACAATTAAAGTATTATAACGCTTGCGGTACAATTCGCCTTTTTTCGTTGCTTGAGAAACAGTCAAATAGGACGAAAATGCTTTTTCTTTGTACGAATTGGCCAATGGGGCAGCATTCAAAGTGCCAATATGGGCCACGTAATACGCAACATGGCATATCGAATGGTACTTTGGTCACAATGTTATAGTACTTGATACATCGGAGTTGTATTCTTCGTCGATGCGAACACAAATGTCGGCGTCCATCTCACACAGGTCGCGATCGCGTACAGACTCATCATCATTCGAGATAGCGCGACGATTGAACATTAAAGAAATAACGAATTGCCAGGAACAGAAAACAAAAAATGATGAGGTAAAGTATTTTACGTTTTAGACCGGAAGTATGTATATATTTATTACGATTTGCTGAATTCTACATGATAAGCAATATTTATACATTTTATAACGAATATTTACGTGTATTTGTAAGCGAAACAAATGTTACACCGATAAACACACTCTGATATGGGACAAGAGAAAACATTTTTCATTTACGCTCGTCCTTTGCGTTCGTCTTCCAATTGTGTGTGTGTTTCTTTGGCATTTATTTTCTCGGGGCGATTATGCCTTCCAGTTGAGTCTGGAAAATGGTGCATTTGGTGAGACAAGGTGGCAAAGTTGCGCGTGAAAATATCGAATTACCTTCAATTGTTGATTTGTCTTTTTGAGAAATTGTATCTCCTCCGTGTGTTTCTTCTCTTCGGCCTCGCGCAACTCGGAGGCTCGTCTCTCAGCTTGCTCGGACTTTTGCCGGAGCTCGGCAACGGTTCGTTCGAGCTCGGCTTTCTGAGTCTTCAATTCTTCGGCTGTGGCGATGAGATCCTCTTTTCCTTGCTCAGCCTTGTGGTTCGATAATTCGAACGTTTGAATGTACGATATCAGGATTTTTGCGAGCAGTGAAGATCGACACAATCCGAAGGGAAAACAACTCAACGAAACTAATGCAATTATGTTTGGTGAGGAAATCATTTCCTCGATGCGTTTTTCATTCCAATTGTGTCTATCTTTCACATCGCATGAGACGTTTGTCAAAAAATGGTACTGAAGTTTGCATCGTTGGGATGCAACGAGCACATTTTTTTCGTACCGCCGAATTTTTTTTCATGACTGAAGCTACAAGAATCATTGAAACATTTTTTAACGGTCTTTTGAGGGATCCACAACTCAAATCAGGGAAAAAAGCGTTTAGACGGTTAAATAAATGACGAAATAAAAAAATGTAGAAGAATTTTCGTTGCGTTCCAACGTTGCAAACTTCAGCACCATTGTCGAAAATTATACCTGCAAAGCTTTGCGCATACCGAAAGCAATGCTGCTCTGATAGAGTGTCTGATAGGCGGCCATCGTCATTGTTATCTCGTCTCTCACTCTCAACAAAAGGAGACCGCGCTCCGCGCAATTCACCGTAACTTGGCGTATTATTTCGTCTGAAAGTGCAAGTATACCATGGCACCAGCTTCATTTAAAAAAAATCGAGATCAGTCCATTCGTATGAATATAGATGGACCAAAATTCAACGGGCTCAAAAGATTTTCTCATGAAAAATCTAAGGAATGTAGTTACAGTTTTGAGTTCGGGGATATTACGATATCTGTGGCTCCTAATTCTGACCACGCAGCCTTTATATTTGACTCAAAATAAGACCTTTCAAGAGCGGTAAAAATCGAAATTTGAACCTTAAGGGGGTGAAACAGGGGTTTTAAAGTTTGCACGAGACAACATATTTGTTTTGGTCAGATTTGCTTGAAACTTGGCGCAAATACTCTTCAATACAAATAATTGGACCCGCATTTCGTGAAGTTTGACCTTTAAGAAGGTTAAACGGGGGCGTTAAGGTAGGCCTATCGCTTCACACTAGTCATACCACTGTTCATACTTGGGACTTGTACAATTTATATTTTTAACATATGCAAACAAATTATTTGTAATAACTAACATTTTCCATGTGTAAACTGTTCAAGGGGCTATACCAGTGTGAACACTGAAAATTTGGGTGATTTTCGGAAATTTTTTGGAAGAGAAGTACTCAATTAAATGTTTCGGAAAATTAGGAATATATTTGGCTACATTTGACCTATATTACATAATTTTTTCATAGAAAAATATTGAGATCCAAGCGACTTGTGCGCTGCCTTCGGAGGCGCCAAAATAAAAAGTTCCTCCACTGCTGACATGATTCCGGCCGATTGAGTAGCTGAAACCGAAAAAATGTCGTTAAACTGGAAGGTATTTCCTGTACAATGACGTAGGATTTTCGAACAATATCAAAATCTAACCAAATGGCGTAGTCTTGAAAAAAGTCTGTTTTCTTGCCTATAAAATGGTCGATTTTTTTCAATGTCAAATCGTCAACTTTCATCCAATCAAAAATATCCTACGTCATTGTAGAGTAAATATATTCAAGAGTACTCAGTTCAAATTTTAAGTCAATCGGATAATTGCTCTTTGAGTTACAATCCCAGCAAATTTGAAAAATTCATTTCGAGAAAAACGCGTTAAAAGATTTAACTATCGAATTTTGCAAGATAACATGATATTTACCATAAAAACTGCTGATCAGCTGTACCTGGACCATACATTGGACCCTCCTCTTCCTCGAATAATGCCTGTTAAGAGGCTGAAGCTTTTCACACTGGTATAGCCCCTTAATAAGTGCTCACATTTAATTTAAAAAATGAAAAAATAGTTATTCCAACGATTCGCGCAGAATTTCTCGGTTTGATATTTGGCAGCATTGATTCTATCTCCGTCTTTTTTTGCTTAAGCAGGCGAGTTTAATCTCCATGCTTTTCAACGTCGATCTGTCAAACCAATGTCAGGTGCGGGAAATATAAAGCATTGTCTTCGGGCCACGACTGGTAAAAAAGCGTGGATAATTTGTGTCGGCGAAATATGTCCGTTGAAAATGAAATATGTGTGGAAATTCGAATGAGTGAGATGAGGTTAGGACTACAGTCAGCTGCTGCCTTGCTGTCACGTCTCTTTATCGTAGCAATCGGTAATAAATCCAATACCGGAAGTTCAAATTAAACTTGATATCACATAAGAATTAGGTCGATACGCGTAATTTTTTCTGAGAGCACTGGATTACTACAAGTGTTAAGTATTTAAATCTGATTATTTTTAAGAATCTGACGGATTTCCACTATTATATACACTTTTGTAGCGACCGGAAATTGGGTTTTTGTATGTCGTCTCGGGATTCCTTCACAAAAACACGCAATTTTAATATTTATTTTCTCTGTAATTAGGTCGATAAACGACCCTGAAATTTTACAGAGACGATTATTAATATATTTAGTGAAGATTAAAAAAAAAATTATCAGAAATCCTATGCATTGAAGCCTGGCGATAGGACTACCTTGAAGGTTGTATGAGACAACATATTTTTTGTCAGATTTACTTGAAACTTGGCATAAATACACTAAAATGCAAATAATTAAACACGTATTTCAGCAATTTCCAAAATTTAACCTTTAAGAGGGTTAAACGGGAGTGTTGACGTTAGTATGAGAAGGCATGTTTTTTTGCCAGACTTGAAACGTATCAAATTTATTTTATATACACCATATGTTTTCCTCGCTGTTCGGTGCGTGTAGACGGTCAAGTAGTTTCTTTAACGCCTTAACTTTATTTGTTTGGGTATGTTTGAGTTGGCATAAATACACCAAACAAAAACATGTTTAATTATTTGTATTGGAGTGTATTTATACCAAGTTTGAAGCAAATCTGACCGAGAAATATGTTGTTTCATATAAAAGTTAAAACCCCCGTTTCACCCCCTTAAGGGTCGAATTTCGATTTTTACCACTCTTGAAAAGTCTTTTTTTGGGTCAAATATGAAGACTGCGTGGTCAGAATCAGGGGCCACAGATATCGTAATAATGTCTTGGGTTTGGTTAGGTTCACGTTACCCTTAACTTTATTTTTCAAACCCTCCACTTAATTTTTTTGTTTGCGTTAATTTGGCTGGCTTTACCACCTTAACTTTTTTTGGATTACCTTTATCCTTAACTTAATTTTTTTATTTGGGTTATCTTTACCTTTAACTTTATCTCTTGTTTGGGTTAACTTTATCCATAACTTTATTTTTTGAACACGTGACCTCATCATTTTGTTTCGGTTCACTTTATCCGTGAACCAAATTTTTTTAACCTTAAACCTTATTTTTGTTTTCGACTAACTTTACTCTTAAATGTATTATTCGAACCGTTAACAATTTTTTTGTTTGAGGTAACTTAATCCTCAACTTTATTTTTTAAAGCCTTAACTTAAGTTCGTTATTTGATGTTTGGGTTAACCTTACGTTTCTTGGGTTAAACTTGCCCTTTTTGTTTGGATTAAGTTCACGCTTGACTTTACTTTTTAAATCCTTAACTTATTTTTTGTTTTGTTTGGATCAATATTACCCTTAACTTTGTTTTTCGAACCCTCGACTTAATTTTTTTCACTTGCGTTAACTTTATCCTCAACTTTATATTGAAACAGTTAACTTAATTTTTTTGTTAGGGTTAACTTTAATTATACGTTAAAAGTAATTTTACGTTAAAATTACTTTTAACGTAAAATTACTTTTGTTGTTAGGTTCAACTGTACCATCCACGTTGTGTTTTAACGTATTCTTATATTCGAAATAAATTAAACAGTTTTTCACTGAAAATTATGATTCCCGATACAGTCTGCAGTAAGGATTAAGAGCTTGAACAGTTTCAATTAAAAAAATGTGCTAGTCAGTTTGGACAGAAGACACTATCTTGTGCTGACGAAGAAAATGTGAAGACCTACAAAGTCTCAAAATTGCTTGCTGCTCAAGGGATATAAACGAAAAAAATTATGAAGAAAATTTCATTTTTAATCCAGTAGGTTGAATGGAATAATTAATACCAAAGCACTGAGTGTAGAGTTCACGACGAACGGGACATATTCCAGTTTCCCTCGCCTGCCTTTGCTGCAACCTCATGTCAAGCTGTTCCTGCAAATTTATCACGTCCAATCGCGTCGATGGTATGCTCGAAACTTGTTGCGTCCAAGTTTGCCCGTCCTCCACCCACTCTTTGGGCGGCAAAATTGCGTTGAGAATTTCCATCGTTTCGCGTCTGACATCCGCCGTTGGTGGTGAAGTTTGAATTTTGCACTTCGTCGTGCCAATTTTTCCGACAGACGTGTCCTTCGCGGCCTGATGGGACGGAATGAAAATGTCAGCCCTTCAGGAGTGTCTCCATCGGGGAAAATATTCTGGATATTCTCACCCTCTCTCGATGCTTCACGACCAATACAGGGTTATCGTACTTCACGAGAGTGTTCATAGCAGGAATTGTTCTTTCTTGAACTGCGGTCGCCATTTTATGCGCTTACGTATATGGAAAAAAGCTTGGAAATTTGACGAAACCGAGTGATCTCGGCGATAAAAGTAATCTCAACGATTAGTGTGGCTAACCGCCGATTCACGAGACGCTCGAAGTACACTGACGTGCCGACGACCAAATGTTTTATTTGTTGCATGCGTAACTTTCCAACATCCCATTGCTATGGAGATATCGATCAAGCTTGCACGAATAAACACACACGGTTACGCCTTTTTTGGCGAACGAAACGCTACGGAAAGGATTAGTTATCGCAGATAATAACTTACGCGACTTCTTAACACCTTGAATACACATTTATTTCTTACTCGTAGGCTCGTTCTTGTAAAAAGATGTTTCGGCATTTTTATGAAAGTTCAGAAAGTTCCAACACGTCGATAATTACATTGAGTACAAATGTTTGCACGTGTGTGCGGATTTTTATGTACACGTAAAAACTCCTGTGGCGGTGTTAAAACCTCAAACTTTTATAGCTTTTGAGACACCTGACGGAATTATGGCACATTAATAGTGTATGATTCCAAATGTTCTAGTAAGGGGTGAGATGCAGTCAGAATTTACAAAAAATCGATTTTTTTAACATTTTCTTGAAGTATGTTTCGAAAATATTCCCTGAAAATTTCAAGTCAATCCGATGAATAGTTTCCGGGATGTCCCACAATTAGTGGAGGGGCGTCGGGTCCCCAACGTATAGACGTGGCTGACAAACGCGCAAACGATAATTCCCGGGAAGGCATGATGCTTCGAAGACAACAACAAATTGATATTTTGGAAGCTTCCACATCGGCAGAAGCCCTATTCTATGGGCCAGGAATTGATGATTCGATGTAAGTAATTTTTTTATTAGTTTTTCTATACCTAAATCAAGTGTAAAATTGGAAAACTCTTTCAGAAATTTTCCAAAATTTATTACTCATAAACTATGAACTTTAGCAAAATTTTATAAAGAATACTTTCGTTTTAAAATTGCCAAAAAAAAAATATATATTTCATCCCGAAAAACTTTAATTTTTTGAAAAATTGTTTTAACAATTGGCTATAAACAATTGAATGCTCGACTTTTCGGCAAAAAATAGTGATACTCGGATTCAGCGGATCAAAATACATTTAAAAAGTTTAACTTCTTCCATCGAGCTCAAAATTTTACGAACATATAATACCGTATCCACATAGAAAAACTTTAAACGCGTTTTTCTCGAAACTATGTTTTTCAAGTCGGTGACCACTATAATTCAGAAACCACTCGATGGATTTTGATGAAATTTGGTGTGCTTATTAACAGCATTAGAAACTAGTCCTTAATCGAAAGATTTTCATTTTTGTTGAAAATTTCTATTTTTTTAAAACAATAAACGAGCGATTTTTTGGTCTAAAATCGAAAGTGATCTGTCGGAAGCCGCCATATTGTTAATTTTAAAAAAAGCTTCGTTTAAGGACTAGATTTATTATTGAAGTAATGATTTTTGTTTTTTTTTTTGTTTCAGATGATCCAGTATAATTTTATGATGGTCACCGCAAAGCACTACAAGCCGAAGGGGGTCCGACAAAGATGGTGATATTTTTATAAATAATCAATATTTTTCTTTGAAAATTTGTACAAGTCAAGTTGAAATATAACATAAAAAAGTCGGTGTAACCACTTTTGTAAAACAAACTTAATTACTATAAAAAAATGATTGAAAATGGTCGTTTTTGCACGCCTCTGACTGCAACTCACCCCTTAACGGGTTAGGCTACTGGGAACATTTCAAAGAATAATTGGCATTTTTCACGATTATTAAAAATAAAATTCTTTCGGCGTTGTATAGCTAAATACATGTACTATTAGGGAAAAAATCAAAGACAATAGTATTTTTCGGTTTATTTTTAGTTTTTTATTACAAATCCAAATGTTTTTTTTTTATTACATAATCGTAGTAATGAAGTAAATATAAGTAATTAAGGCCTTAGGCCACTCTAGAGGCTGAAAAAATAGGCATTTTGAGGATTTTTTTTTTCAGAAAAACTACAAAATAAATCGACATTACAAAAAAGGGTGTTTATCATACGTATATCATTGACTATATACAATAATTATTTTTGAAGCGATTCATTTCAAAATGGCGGCTGTGCAGCGTTTATCTCAGAAATGTTGAATATATGTTGAAAAATACATTGTCTATGGAAGTACATAGGATTTTTTTTTAAATTGCATAGTTAATTTGTTATTAACAATTATCTGACGATTTTTTAGGCAAATTTTTCACTTTCTAAAAATTTGCCTAAAAAATCGTCGCTTTTGAATTAGTCTAATACATATACATGCGATAAAAATAATTTCAGGAAGGTTAAAATTATTGTAAAAGTCGAAAAAGAGCATAAATTTAATTTTACGAAATACCGTCGCCGTCTGTATACTGGGTCTTCTACGGCACGCTCGAGACTTTCACGTTCTGCTGTTCAGACACAACAGGATCGACCGTGGCGCCCCTGTGCATACGACTTACCCCTACTACCTAGTTTTTTTACGGACGGGCCCCGACCCCCCCACCTTTCCAAAATCCAGAGATATTCGATTTGAAAATGTGGCTTGTGCCTTCGAAGACCCAGTGTACAGACGGAGGGTCAAATAACTGAAAAAAATGTGCGAATAAAAAACTTCCACATTACTTGCTGACCATTTTATTTTTTGGTTGTATACCAATTCAACATTATCCTAGAAGTTAATCATCGTTTTCCTACAAAAGAAGTTTTCGAAGTTTTCGAAGAAGTTTTCCTTCGCGACTTTAATATTTTACAAAAGAAAAAAAAACGATTTTAGGTCCAATAGTTCATAACAATTATAGAGAGACGTTCTTTGTGCGAAAATATTAATAATAAAACTAATAACTAATAATTAATTAAAAAATAACTGTGTAAATTGCGTTCTTCATAGTCGATAAAAAAGAATGACGCACACGAATTATAACTCCGTGTGTTTCTGTAAGATTCTCGTTTCAAGATCCATATGTAACTTTTCGACGGTCCTCACGTGCTTCTTTAATCGGTGTTGATCCGTAGAATTTTCCAAGTCGTACGGTTTCCCTTTGCGCGCTGCCTCGAGCGCGGCTTCTGTGTGGAGATGACGCAGCTTGAGCAAGCGCGTCTCGTAGTGGCGAAGTTCCGCCTGGACGAGAATTTGCCAATTAATCGCGATTCCGATACTCGTCCGTTCTTGGTGGAAGTTCGCAGACTGATTCAAATTGCCTACCTTGAGCGACGCCAGCTCGTCGGGTGAGAATTTGGCTTTTTGTGCCGCTCTCCAAAGCTTTTCGACCTTTGGCTCAACAAATTCCTTGTGCTCTGGTCCCTGGGCGGTTTGTCCTTCGAGGTGGTCGTAACCACTCTTGATCTCCATAAATTTCTCCCTGCGAACATCGTCGTGTCGAGTAATTATGTAATTAACAATGTCCAAAAAAAATTATGATTTTCACTTAAAAATGAAATTTTATTTCATTGCAAAAAGAAAGACCGATGAAGTGGAAAAGTACATACCTCAATAAATTAGCTTTGCCGATGAAATCAACCTCTTTTTTTCCTGGTACTGGACTATCTTCTTCCTTGTGATCTATCTCGTTCCAACTTTCGTGGTCCTCCTCCACACTGTCTGTGAACATGAGTATTTATTTTTTAAGATAAAGGCAAGATTTAGTAGGAATGAGAGGGACTGGAACGATAGTATAATGATCGAATGACGAAGCGCCACTAGTTGTGAATCACCCTGTATATATAACAAAATAAAAAGGACCATTTGAGGTAGTTCTATCGCTTCACACTAGTCATACCACTGATCATACTTGAGACTTGTACAATTTATATTTTTAACATATGCAAAAAAAAATTGTAATAACGAAATTTTCCATGTGTAAACTGTTTAATGAATGTTCACATCCAATTAGAAAAATGAAAAAATAGTTATTCCAACGATTCGAGCAGTATTTCTAGGTTTGATATTTGGCAGCATTGATTCTATCTCCGTCTTTTTTTGCTTAAGCAGGCGAGTTTAATCTCCATGATTTTCAACGTCGATCTGTCAAAACAATGTCAGGTGCGGGAAATATAAAGCATTGTATTCGGGCCACGACTGGTAAAAAGCGTAGAAAATTTGTGTCGGCGAAATATGTCGGTTAAAAATTAAATATGTGTGGAAATTCGAATGAATGAGATGAGGTCAGGACTACCGTCAGCTGTTGCCTTGCTGTCACGTCTCTTTATCGTAGCCAGTGGTAATAAATCCAATACCGGAAGTTCAAATTAAACTTGATATTACATAAAAATTCGGTCTATAAGCGTAATTTTTTCTGAGAGCACTGGATTAGTACAAGTGTTAAGTATGTAAATCTGATTATTTTTAAGAATCTGACGGATTCCCACTATTATGTACACTTTTGCAGCGACCGGAAATTGGGTTTTTGTATGTCGTCTCGGAATTCCTTCACAAAAATACGCAATTTTAATATTTCTTTTCTCTGTAATTAGGTCGAAAAACGACCCTGCAATTTCACACAGACGATTAATATATTTAGTGAACCTCAAAAAAAAATTATGAATATCGTATTGATTGAAGCCTGACGATAGGACTATCTTAAGGGGTTAGGCTATTGTAAAAATGACGAATCGTTCGTCGCTTGAGGCAACTCAAATTGAAGAGGAAGTTCCAATGTATGCTGCAGGAATCACAGCTTGAAGGTAAACTTACGATTACAACGTTAGAATTGCTAGTAAAACATTAAGGTATTCGTTTTACTCGAATATTTAAGAATTAACTGATTTTCGTCTATAATCAAGTAAAAAATACATTCCAGTATACTTGTAAAATTTCAAACCAAGTTACCGAACTTTTAACTAAACATGTCGACTCTAAAAATCGTCTCATTTATACGACACTTTATGAAGATGACACGCTGGCCACATTTCTATCTAATAGTAATGTATACACTGAATAACCTAGATGTTTAAAGAAAATATCAATGATGAAACTTAGAAAAATGTGACTAGCGGAAGAATTATCCTAGCCGCGACTTTTCAGAGAAGATATAAAAATGTTTAAATCTACTGAATTTGAAAAAAAAAAATTTAATTTCAGTTTGTCGTTGGGTATAATAATTGATTGTGACTTGTTTTGAGCGCCGCTGTAATTTTCCAACGATTCAGAAGCGCCCCGCTTATGTCCCTACAAAATACGGCCCGACGCGAAAGGAATACCTTAAGGAGGTTAGAGCGATTCAGTCGAGTCAAATGACGGTTTATTCATTTTTTTTTCAATGAACCTCAAAAAAATGCATACGAGGTACAGATTTATTCTGTATATGCTATTTTTTTAAATATATAATTAAAGGGCAAAATTATGCATTTTAATATTTTTATTACGTAAAGTAGAAAAACTTTTGTGTTACTACCAACTTGAAAAAGTATAACATTATCGATGATTATTATGAAAAAACTACAACGAATGTTTTATACAATTCACAATGAAATTTTGAGTAATTTATAATTATGCTTATTCATATTTACGTCACAAGATTATTGGCCCATGGTTTACGATGGGCAAGACGAGGATTTTTTTTTTCTAAATGTTTACAAAGGTCCAGTTTGCGTCAATCCGTTGTTAGAAATGGTTTATCTTGGTACTAAATAACAAGAAAATTACATAACCTTTAGTGTGAAAGGCTTGCCCATCTAACCGCACGTTAAATGACATACATTAAACTATTTTTTATCTCTGGTGTTTGGTGGTGAAAAAAGTTCAAAAAATTCGTAAAGACTCAGTATAGTCTAAACAATAACGTGTATTTTTTTTAAATTAAATTTAACCTTGGCTTGTGGCTAACGCTCCAACCTCCTTAAACGCGTTTTTCCCGAAACTATGTTTTTCAAAACGGTGTACACGATTTCTCGACATCTGGAGAATGGATTGACTTGAAATTTAGTACACTTATTCAGTGTAATAGTAGAAAACATTCATCATTTTTTTATGATTGAAACACGATAACAAGAAAAGCTCGATCAAGTCTTAGCCAATATTATCTGTTTTAAGAAAAAAAACTCTTTTTTTTGCTTCCGATCGACCGGGTGGCCAAAATCAAGTACACCGTTGCGCCCCTCACATTCAAAGGTCCTCCGAGATTGTTTATAACTTTTCAATTATCAATATTTTTAATGAAATTTGGTACACAACTTTGTTAGCGTACATACAAATGAAGATTATTCATTTTTACATTTACTTATTTCTTCGAAATGATTTTTTTTTCAATAACCCTGATTTTCGGGTTGTCACAGTAGTCCAACCCCTTAAGGGGGTCGTCTAGTGCGTCAGATCAAAAGAAGAGAAAACGGCCTTGCAGGGCTTCTTTGAAGAAGAGGAAGATGTACTCTATGGTCCAGGCATAGCAGATTGATGATGAGACCATTTTTTTATTATGAATTATATACAACAACTTTCAAACGCGTTTTTCTCAAAACACGATTATTACCAATACCAAAACACGATTGGTACCAATAAGTACCAAAACTTATTTTTTAGAATTCTAACTTTATTTTAGTTCCATGTAGACCCTCAAGTCTCACGATTGAAATTGCGTTTGGTTTTTTTATTTCTGATAAGCAGAACGGCCGGAATCATGGCAGCAGTGGAGCACCTCTTTTTATATGTGTTCCTGTTAGGCGGTGTATCTCTGACTATATTCTATATAATGGCTTCAAAAAATTCACAAAGTTTGTTTATATGTCAATGAAAATGGGACACAATTTATGAATTCTTTTATTTTAATGGTTTGTCAAAAAAAAAATCCCCAAAAAGCATTAAAAAACGGCCTTGACACTAGACGACCCCGTTAAAGGAAAAAATTAAAATGAATAAACTGACCGAATATACTTTTTAGTTTCCTCCACGTGTCCCTTTTCGCCGCTGTAACACGAATATGATTACATACTTTTATATTTGTCCGGATCCCCGGCATTAACGTTCTCCAGTAGACTCTTGTATTCGTCGACTCTGTCCTGATGATGGGTGAATTCTTGCTTGAGGGCTTCCAATTCTTCGTCTGTTATACGAAAGGAGAGTCCGCGTTCGATGAGTAGAATAAGATATGGACTCGAAAAAGTGAAAAAATAAATAAACAGACCTGTAAATCCAGCTCTTTCAGCCTTCGCCCACAGTTTGTTGAGTCTTTGATCCTTAAATATGTCTTTGGCAACGTAATTTGTTCCGTCGTTGAGAGCTTTGTACGGTTTCAGTAATTCCGGATCATCCGTCTCGGCGAAATGTTCCAAAAGGCCGTAACTGCTCATTACACCTGAACGAGAAAACATTGACATTGATGAAAATAATTCTAAAAACCATAGACCAGGGCGCGATTTTTAATTTTATGACTACTTCAGAAGGCAATATATCAAGAGCTTTGCATTGATTTTGACAAAATCGATAGTAAAAATTAACTGAAAAACTAAGATCCGAAAAGTCTGCCAGTGGGATTGGCAGCTGAGAGACTCTCTGGAAGATCTTTTCCGGCAAATCAAAATCGTTACAGCTGGACAGATGGCATACCAATTAACTTTTTCCTCATTCGCGCCTCCTCAAGGCCATCCTTGTCCCCGCCGTCCGCCCTCCAATGTTTGTGGGCCAGTTCCTCCTTGTCGTGAATCTTCAAATCGCTGAATAACGATTGAAGTTTCGGATCTGTCAAACGCTGATATAAGTTTTTTTAAATGTATTGTCATGTAGCTGTGTTTTGCAGAAATGTCAAGTTTCTGTACCGAGTACAATTGTTCTGGAGGGTGTTACTCAAAGAGTTACTCAAAGTGTATTGATCAAAGGATATTACTTAAGAGGGTTACTCAAAGTGTATTGCTCAAAGGATATTACTCAAAGAGTATTACAAAAGAAGTAATTACTATAGTAAAAGGAGTAATTACTAAAGTGAGAGAAGTAATTGCGAAAGTAAAAGAAGTAATTACTAAAGCAAAATAATTCATTACTAAGGATATTACAAAGGCTCAGAGAGTATTACAAAAAAGTCATTATTTAAGTAAAAGAAGTTATCACTGAAGTGAAAGAAGTAATTACGAGAGTAAAAGAAGTAATTACTAAAAATATTACAAAGCCTCAAAGCGTATCACAAAATAAGTAATTACAAGAGCGTTACTCGAAGGATATTATTCAGACATATTACTCACAGGTATTACTCAAAAAGTATTACGAAAGAAGTAATTACTCAAGTAAGAAGAGCAATTGAGAATAGTAATCGGAGTAATCAATTATTACTTAATTTACTCAAAGTACTTACTTCACTTAATTTTCCTTAATATATTCATCAACCTGACTTACACCATTTATCCCGTAAGTTTACTTACTTACTTGCTACTTAACTTTACTAACTTACTAAAAGTATACCATAATTACTCAAGTAAAAGCAGTAATTACTCGAGTAAGAAGAGCAATTGAGAATAGTAATCAAGGTAATGAATTATTACTTAATTTGCTCAAAGTACTTACTTTACTTAATTTTACTTAATATATTCATCAACTTGACTTACACCATTTATCCCGTAAGTTTACTTACTTACTTGCTACTTAACTTTACTAACTTACTAAAAGTATATCATAATTACTCAAGTAAAAGAAGTAATTACTAAAGTAAAATAATTAATTACCAAGGATATTACAAAGGCTCAAAGCGTATCACAAAATAAGTAATTACAAGATGGTTACTCGAAAAATATTATTCAGAGGTTTACTCACAGGTATTATGAAAGAAGTAATTACTCAAGTAAGAATACCAATTGAGAATTGTAATCAGAGTAATCAAGTATTACTTAATTTACTCAAAGTACTTACTTTACTTAATTTTACTTAATATATTCATCAACCTGACTTATGCCAGTTATCCCGTAAGTTTACTTACTTACTTGCTACTTAACTTTACTAACTTAACTAAAGTTTATATTATTAAATTTAATATTAAGTGATAAAGGATATTACTCAAGCGGGTTACTAAAACAGTACATTGAGGGTATGCTAACGTAAGTTTAATTACTTACTTGCTGCTTAACTTTACTAACTCAACTAAAGTTAATATTACTAAATTTAATATTAAGTGATAAAGGATATTACTCAGGCGGGTTACTAGAACAGTACATTGAGGGTATACTCACGTGCTTTGCTTTGGCCCAGAGAAGATTCAATTTCGCCATTCGGTAAGGCTTGTCCAGGTCCCGGAGGAAGCTCGGAACGTTTACGACGGGTTCGTCTTCTGTTTTCTGCGGTGCTTCTTGGTTAGCCGCGGCTGAATATTTATTGAGGCTCTCGCACTCGTGAAAAACGAGCAACGACGCAACAATAAAGAGGCCCAAACGCATTTCGAACACGAGAGACATTTTTTTTTTCGATCTGATTCGAAGCTTCACGATTTTACGTGAAGACTGGAGATTCCAAAAGTGTTCTAAAATTATCCTTACACGCAACGCCCGATTGCCGCGTCACAATAACAATACATCGAGAATTACATCACCGCATGTGCGAGGTGGCGACACGATACATTTCTAGGACTCGGCGTTTCGAGGTAAGGAGAATTTCGACAATATCGATGGTCGGCATAGTCTTATCGGTAGACAAATTTGTACGGAGTTTCGCAGCGCCGTGTGCAGATGGAAACAAGCGGCAAGGTCTTGGGGGGACGCGCTATCTTGCTGATGATTTTTATTTACGATATAGGGAAGATAAGGACTTTAAAGAGGATTTACGGAACAAAGGAACGGGGAGTGAAAATTGTCGGGTTAATATTAAGTGAGGACATCATTATGACAGGTCGAAAAAGGTCGTTTTTTCGGTTTACTAGATTATTTAGTTAGGATCTGGAAAAAAGGTATGACATTGAGGGACCAGTCCACTTTGGAGCCACGAAAAAAGGCTATTTTCGCGATTTTTTTGGAGGATTTTATAAAAGATATGAATATAAAAGTTGTTGGGCTTGATGAATAAAGTCTTGAAATACATTTAGAAAAATGTTATTCATTTTTATTCATTTTTAAGGGGGGATTGTCTTTTTTTTCGCAAAATTTACCGCTTTTTGGGAATTTTTTTGTGAAGAAAGTATACAACGGAAAACTTGTGAAACTTGGCATATAGTTTTATTGATCTGTTTACTACATACAAAAAATGTTTTAAACAATTTCATAAAAAAATCCGCCTCCCACTCCCCTCGACGCGCGATGGTCCTTTTTTGATGGTGTGCACGATTACAGCCTTCACGTTCATCCTGCAACAAAAACCCAAAAAGCATTTTACTTTAGACACATATAGCTATCGTTCGATGAAGGGGAAAAAAAAATTGACGATTTGGTGACGTTTTGAACTTGAAGTATCGATTTTTCGAAAAAAATTGATCGATTTTTTGTTATAAATAAAAAACTATTAAACGTATTGCTTTTTTGCTTCATCAAACGATAAAAGGATGTCAGCTGAGCATTCTGTCCAAATTTGAAGGCAATCGGTTGAATAGTTTTTGAGAAATCGTGCACACCATCAAAAAAGGACCATCGCGCGTCGAGGGGGGTGGGAGGCGGATTTTTTGATGAAATTGTTTAAAAAATTTTTTGTATGTAGTAAACAGATCAATAAAACTATATGCCAAGTTTCACAAGTTTTCCGTTGTATACTTTCTTCACAAAAAAATTCCCAAAAAGCGGTAAATTTTGCGAAAAAAAAGACAATCCCCCCTTAAGTACAAAAACTATAATTTAACATAACGCCTCAAAAATAGGTGGGCTAGGTCGCTCCATCACAACTCGGCAACGGCTTACCGGAAACAAAAAAATCAAAGTCCATTAGATTCAGTATGACACCAGCTACAAAATGACCCTCGGATATAAAGTTTTATAAAAAAATAAAAAAATGGCAGATGAAAAACGAAAAAAGTAAAAAAAAAAGCGTTTTTTCGCAGTTTTTCGCAAAAAAAAGAGTAAAAATCAAAATTTTAAAACCATCGAGGGTCATCTTGTTGCGAATCATGTTTACAATATGTGATTCAAATTTCAAGAGAATCGATTTATTAGTTTTAGAGATACGATGTAGCTAGATTTTGAAAACGTTGTTTCGAGAAAAACGCGTTTGAGGCTTATACTATGAAAAACTCTTACCTAAACTCAATCGGCAATTTCTGCACCGTACAATTCCTTCTGATTGCTCATCATCGATTGCGAAAACAGTAAAAAAAAAATCGGTTTTTTGAAATGTTCAAAGTCGACTGGCCCTTCAAATTTTATGCGAAATTAAATTTTATACAAATTTAATTTCATACAAATAAAATTTTTATAAAAATTTGAATTTCATACAAACTAAAATTTTACACAAACATAAATAAAAAATGATAAATGTGAATATAGTAAAATTCACAGTTTTGTTTGTATTTGTGAATTTGATCGATAGCTAGCAATCTTTTCGTCGATGTGACGAGGGATCGCGACTGGCGAATTCGGTCTGAATAAGTGGAATTTTGATACGAAAGGGCATCGGGGAATCACAACGCTACGAATATCGGTGGCCCGAAAAGAATGAGTGGCGTTAAAAGAAACGAAGGATGAAAAAGAAGAAGGAGGCAAAGAGAGGTCGAGAGATACGACGGGAATTTTGAGCGCCAGTGGAAGAAAGAGGCGTAGAGAGGGACCACGATTTTGGCACCCTGCTGAGCCATCTAATTGCCTCCGCTCTCTTTCCTTGCCCCTTCGAACGGTCCACGCAGGAGGAAGAAACCTGCAGGTTCTGTCTTATGCCCTTGAACCCTCGAGGGTAGTCTCCGCCGTGTTTCTAGCTCACGCAGAGGTAAAACCGAAACTCGGTTGTTGCCTCTCGGAGAGCCAAAGAGCGAGAACACCTCGGAGGAATCCTACGGGAGATTAATCCTCCGCCCTCTTGGCTCGTTTGCCCTTTCTTCGACGTATCCTCGACCCACTGAACAAGCGCAACGTCATCTATCAAACTGCGCGAAACGATATATTTGTTTTTCGTCGATATCTAATTATTTAAAATGCGATGAGAGAATAATAGACGAGAAAAAAAAACGTTTTGGGATACCGAGGATGTTTGGTGAAAAAAAGCCTCCACTCGAATATCGTCCGAGGGGGGGCTTTCGGTCGTACTTGCTCGTTGTATTATTGTCGATTTTTTTATGAAATATTTTCCGAAGTAATCTGAGCAATTGGAAGAATTATTAAGGTGGCGATTATAGTTGGAAAGTTGAGCCGGAGGGTTGAACGTATTTTAACGTTCGGTGCAAAGTTTGCAATCGATTTTAAAGTGACTTCCGAATGAGCCAGAGACTTCAAACTTTAAACATAGCTCAGAGCTGGATGACAAACAAACAGAGGGACAGAGAAGATAAATATAAATATTGAAAAACATATCTATAATAGTAAGCTATAAGTAATATGATATTAAGTTAAATATTAAGTTAAATTATTAATAAATATTATATTAAATTGAATTAATATAATTAAATATATATTCAATAATTAATAAATATTAAGTTAAAATATTAATATTAAGTTAAATATAATTCAACTAAATCTATAAGTAATATAATATTGTATATATTTAAATAACGTATCCAATACTTACAGTTTACGACAGATTTCAGATTGAAGAATTAAGGGGTTACGCACAGTCAGGACGCCCAAAAAGATCGATTTTTCAAGAATTTTTCTTGAGAAGACCTTTTAATCTGTTAACGTAAAAATTTGTACACATATTATGGTGACTTTTGACTGTATTTGAACATTTTTTATCTGCAAAAATAATAATTTTAAAAGCTGCTATTGCTTATTTTCGGGAGCACCTCGAAAAAAGGCGTTTTGCGCCGAGCACGATATCTCTGGATTGGATCATCGAAAATGAAAAAACCAAAAATATTTCTTTAATATAATGGATTATCTTGTAATTGATCGAAGAAACAAGCAAAATAATAATTATTGACAAAATGACGGCTTCTAAAAAAAATCGATTTTTGACAAAAATTCAGGCCTCAAATTGTTTAAAAAATTGAAAATATTTATCGGTGAGAAAAAACCTTCGATTAATCACTAAAAAATATACTTGAAAAGATTGTGTTAAAATTTGAGACTGATCGGTTCAGCCGTTTTCGCGAAAACCTGCTCACCGACTTCAAAACGCACAGTTTTCAGCAAAACGCGTTTAAAGTTTCAAAAGCACTTTGGAACGCTCTGACACGTCATTACACATGTACGTGTAACTTCGGGAATATTTGCCGGACTGACAAGAAATTTTCCGTGTGTGTACTTAAATATATGTACATTGCGAAAAAAAATATTTAAAAAATCGATTTCTCGAAAATCTTAACTGTATATAACTCCTTAAGGGGTTATACTACTGTGAAAATGACGAACTGTCGTTCGTCGCTTGAGGCGACTCAAATTAAAGAGGAAGGTCCAAAATATGGTGCGGGAATCGCAGATTGAAGGTAAACTCATGATTACGATAGAACTGCTGGTAAAACTTTAAACGCGTTTTTCTCGAAACTATGTTGTTCAAAACGGTGTACACGATTTCTCGACATCTAATGAACGGATTGACTTGAAACTTGGTACACTTATTCAGTGTAATAGTAGTTTAGTCTTGACGGACGCTTTTTTCTTGACATTTTTTAGCTATTAACAATAATGATGTCATATTTGCACGAAAAATCGAAAAAGAAAAAATTTGACACATGAAACACAATAAAAAAAAAGCTTGGTCAAGTCTCAGCCAATATTATCTATTTAAAGAAAACAATCGTTTTTTTTTGTTTCCGATAAACCGGATGGCCAAAATCAAGTACACCCTTGAGCCTCTCACGTTCGAAGGTCCTTCAAGAGATTGTTCATCACTTCTTCAATTATTTTTAAAAAATTATAAAATTTGTAACACAACTTTGTTAATGTACACTGAAATAAATGTCCAAACGATTTTTCAATCATCTTACTTATTCCTTCAAACTTAATTTATTTGGGAAAAACCATTTTTTTCAGGGGCATCACAGTAGCCTAACCCCTTAAAAATGATTTGCGGTCGTTATTTCTAAAGCACTCGTAACCCTTCTTTCGAAGTGACACCCGAGCTTCATTAATTCGAATAAAAATCGGAGTGCAGCGCAATGAGAAATTGGGGAGCTGATGTTCACGATTGGCTGTCAAAGTTGACTCAGACTGGTATAATACTCTTCAAGATCAAGTGGGTCCTCGTTATTGCGCATTTAGCCGTTGATTTTTCGTTTGGAAACAATTATTCATAATTATCTTGTAGGAAAATGATTTTTGACGATTTTTCATTTGGACAGTGTTCATTTGCGGTTCGGCAAATAGGCGTTGCGTGGCCCACAATTGTTCTTCACAGCTGATAGAGGCCCAACCATTTCCTCGCCGTCCGGCGGTGAACCTGCGTGATTTCCGTATATAGTGGGCTCTAACCGCAGGCTCTAGCTGGGTGATAAATTGTGCTTGAGATATCGGCACCTCCTTCTGTTGGTTGGCTACGTCCAAGTCATTTGCCTCGCCCATGCCGCCCATCTCCTTCGACTCTCTATCATTTTTCTCTTCGTCTTTCCTGAAATTCCTTCTTCCTCCCGTAGATTCGTTCTTCCTTCACCTTCCCAAAGGACGGAATCGCCACAAAGCACCGTGAGGACATTTTCCAAAACGTTTTAGGATTAATGACGAGCGATTCCAAATTGCAATGAGAAGGGCAGGAATGACGACAGCACCTGCGAAACATCGAGATCAATTTCTCGATATTTTTTCTGAAAAAAGTAACATTCAATGCTCCGACGGTTTAAAATTACGAATTTTAATGTTCCGAAATTACAAGGTTCGTTAAGATGACGCCAGCGAAAGTCTACGCAGTTGACTGTAAATGATGTAGAACGTATAACATTGTGTAGACAAATTTCAAAATTGACGCAAAATAACTTCTTAATAAAAAAGAAATTCTTTATATAATTCGTCGATTTATTAAAAATTTTGAAACTTTTAAAACTTCCATAGCCGCATTATTTTGACGGTGTTCAGATTCGGAGTTTTGGTCTTTCGGGTAAAATTCGTTCGGAATTTTGATCTTTCGGGGTAGTATTCTTTCGGAGTTTTGAGCGTTCCGATCATTCAAAGTTTGGAATTTCAACCCGGCCCCAAATTTGAGCTCAATTTTTTTCCCTTTTTCTCACCATCCGAATATCTTCTTTAAAGAAAGAAAAAAAAATTGTCGCGAAAGCTGCGAGCGGTTAAAAAATATTTAAAGGTCGCTCAAGCCTCCCAAAAATTCTAATTCTCATTAAAAAATCGATTTTTTTTTCGTCCACTTCTCACCCATGAATTTCACGCTTTATAATTGTTAAATTAACCTCGCGAAAGCTCTGGCCGGCCAATGAATATTTAGTGGTCGCTCAAGAGCTTCGAAATTTCCAAATTTTCAGAACAATTAATCCTTTTTTCTTTAAAAACAGTTTTCCGAGCATCGTAACGCGTCCCACAGTTGGTCTCGTTGGTCAAACTGCGGACCAATCGTGTCTGTACTCTGTGACGAGCGACGCTATAATACAATAATACATAACAATACATAATAACACATATCTAATTGGTGTTTGTTACAACCTATTATAATAAATTATTCAAAAAATGTAACACTTCACTGTCTATTTTGTTTTTTATGCTACAAGGAATTAGAGTGCATGACAGATTTATTTTTTGGCGGAAATTCTAAATTTCGAAAACCTTTATCGACCTCTAAATATCCATTGACCGGCTAGAGCTTTCGCGAAATTAATTAAACAATTATAAAGCGTATAATTCATGGGTGAGAAGTGGACGAAGCAAAAATCGAATTTTCAAATTCAAACTTGAATTTTCGAGACACTCGAGTGACCTCCACGTATTTTTTGAGTGGTCGCAGCTTTCGCGACAATTTTTTTTCCCTTTAAATAGGACAATTGCTCAGTGAGAAATAGAAAAAAAAAATAAAGCTCAAATTTGTGTCACCCTAGTATGTATATACAATTCTTCGACACATGGCGCTGTCGATTAAAAAAGTTCAGTGTTTCCCACATACCCGAGAAGTTTTCCGCTGCAATGTGTATCGGTGCTCATAGCGCTCGGCAAGATGGACAAACGTTGATTTTCAGTAGAAACTATTTTTTTTGTCATTTCTGACGTTTCGCCTACGTCTTTTGACATCTCGTTCAACATTGCGCGCCCAGCATGCTCGGCGCACTCCTCGTTTATCGCTACAAGTTAATTACATGCGCGAGATGGCGATCCAACAAGAAAGATCGTGGCAACGATTGCGCGAGTTTTGTCGTACAGCAAGTACAATTGCTCGAAGAAAGTTGAGCGACGATAAAAATCGTGAAAAATTAACGAACCACGTCACGAGCTACAACGAAAGACAAAGAGGACCGAGGGCTTCGAAAATGAACCCCATGTCGAACAAAACCAAGAAACATTACGCTTCTATTCACATGGCCAACTGTGGCGCCAAGATAATACCTCCAAAATTCGTTACACGTGTTTTTCGTGACCTATCTCCGTACTAGCATCTCGCGTCATTGTCTTTCTCACTTTTTGTTCTCAACGCGCAAATACTCGGGCAAACGTATCTACATTTCTTCGTTTACGCGAGTGGGTCCGTAAGAATAGCGAAGGAGGGTAGCGATCAGGGCGCCCGTGGGCACGCTCTACGTGACGACGTCCGAGGAAACGTTGTTTCTTTTTCGGGCAACAGGTCATAGATCGCTCGGCGGTAGCTCGAGATCGAGAAACAAAACGCTCGTAAAGTTGACGAGATGGTGTCCATGGTCTCGTAGAACAATGCCGGCAGTTTTACTTTCGTGAAGGCGAAAGTTAGTCAGGGGACGACGAAAAAAAGGAGGAAAAACGAAAGAAACAATAGAGCCCATTAGCATCTACCTGAGGCTCGTGGCCTATTCCAAGACGAGAGTGAAGAAAGTGCGCTCAGGACGAAGGAGAGCACGGACCTTTTTTCGGCCTCTTCCCATCTCCTCCAACATACAGACATACCAAAGCCGAAGAGTCCACTGGTATGTTCTGTTACCTTTTTGTCTTTCACTCGGGTCGCTGGAAAAGTTGCCCGGTGGAAAGAGATAGGTGAAACCCCCCCAGCGAAGAGGTGTCAAGGCTTGCAGGTGAAATATTGTTTTTCGAGAGGATGAGCCGCACGAAAGGTGCCTACCTGATGACGGCGCTCCAGGGCCCGTGTCAGCCTATGACCGCGCAATTGTTTTCCAAAATTTTTCGACAAAAAGGGCGTTGTTCCGTTAAGGAGGCTGCCTACGCTCTCTCGCTCGGGTCTAACTTTTTCCCTTGTTTGTTTCACGGCACAGCCTCGCCCTCGTCATCCCCGTTCGAAACGTTCGCGAAACCGACAATTTTCCACCTTGGATCTACTCAAATTGCTCGTCACGTGGATCAACGATCATTTCACGGAAATTACATGGGGAGGTTTGCTTATAAAGCTGAACTGAATAGCTGTCGTTATTTGGGACTCGAAAGATAATTGGACAAACGCCTTAAGAACATTTCCGTGGAAATGTTTTCATGAAAAGTCTCGATAGTTTGTGTGTGTGGGTGGGGTTTTTTTTTTCGTTTTTTTTTCGGGGTTCGTGAACTTTGTTCGTTTTCCTCTCGTGCTCGATCGCTAATATCTCGGTAGCCGCTGGCGAACAAGAGACGGGGACGCTTCGAGGGTAACGAGAAAGGGTAATTCGCATTCGCTTCTTTGTAAATACTCGCTGTCGTGGAATTTGCGAGATGAGAGCGCCACGATCGGTATTCCATCAATCGGTGCTTTGCACTCTCTTTCTCTCGTGCCACACGATCTTCGAGAATTTTCTCACGGCCTGTTTGCCGTATTTGCTCAGCCTGAGAGATCAACCCGAGCGGGTCTTACGCAAGTCGAGATCGAAGTGACGCTTCGCGGTTGTGGCGAACTCGATTTTACGAAGTTTCAGCCCTTCGTCTTGCACGGGAATAATTTGGAGGAAATAAACGCTGGGACGATGACGCCGGAGTCCTGAACGTATTTAAGGGGCTGTACCAGTGTGAACGCTGAAAATTTGGGTGATTTTCGGGAATTTTTTGGAAGAATAGTACTCAATTAAATTCGAAAAACTTCAAACGTTACAGTCCGTTCACGCTGTGCCTCACCGCTCGGATTTTGAGCGGCCGTGAACTTCAAATGCGTTTTTCTCAAAACTGCATTATCGAAATTGGCATGCAGGTATATTCAAAAACTATTAAGCCTATTGAGTTGAAACTTGGCAGAAATATTTATAATACTGGTATCGTCTACTTGACGAGAATTGTTTTTGAAAAGTTGGAAAAAAACTACTTTTTTCATCCACATTTCACGGAAATGTTGCGTGAAATGTTGATTTTCTTTGTAAATGCGTGCCATTTTCTTAAATTTGCATTTTCTTCATTTTAATTACGATTACATAGAAACTATACATGTTCGAACTGAAAAAAATGTTTGGATTTATTGGCAAATCAAAGTTTACAATTGAATTAATGAAAATGAATTTATTAAAAAAATTGAATATACTATTAAAGTATACCTAAAGTTTGATAATTGTGAAATAATTATTTCTTAGTTTAAAAAATTCCTCAATATTGCTTATTTTTTTCCTGTCTAAATGTATATTCCGCCTTAAGAGCATTTATGGAAAAAAGACTTGCTTCGATTACGATAGGTACTCGAGTGCCTCCCTTGGAACATTTTTTAAGCTCAACTTGTCGCGCCTCTACACAATCGTTTTTCTCCCCGCAGGGTGCTAAACGTTTTCGTGCCTGATATACAATTTCCTCGTATAACTCGCGCCGCTAAGTGATACGCCATGACAAGGCTTTAACGGCGCGTGTATATGAAAATTCGTCGATTCAAAGTCGAGGCGGTATATTGAATATAAATTATCAATTTTCACCTCCGACAAGAGCGACAAGTCGGGCCATTGCAACGTTGCTTTCATCGGGTTCCAGACAGAGCCGCGTTTAAAAAATGATTGAGATATACAATCACATCGGATTTTTCAAAAATGATTGATGGATCAAATGATAAGTAAAACTAGGTAGGGAAGGAAAAATCGATTGTATCGCCGATCCAGACAGCGCGATCTTTAAAATAAAATGTTTAAAAACTTTTTTCTCCATTTATTTCCAAAAAAAGTTTCGTCTCTAGCTGGTAAAAGTTTATTTCAATTCCCTTCCATAGGGAAATTGATTTTTAGTTTGGTTCATAGTTAAATTGATTTCGATTTTTTTCATAGTTAAATTACGAATTATTCATGATATTAATAATTTTCATACAAGTCTTATTTGATTGATGTTGATTTTGATTCATACCAAATTTGATCCATCCTTTTTAATGACACTAAATTATTTATTTTAACGAAATTTCTGAAACAATATTATCTAACAAGGAAAATCACTAAAGTGTCCGCCTTTGATTTTGTTGAAAATCAGCTATGTGCATTGAAAACTATTAGACAAGTATTTTTTTATCTGCTGAAAAACGTTTTTAAGGGGGGAAACGACTCCTCGAAGAAAGGGGTGTCACCCCTTAATTTAACTTTATTTCAATTATTCTATAGTGGATTTTTCATTGCTTTGCATTAGAAGAATTTTGGTTTTTGTATCATTCAGATCGGTGGACTGCTTGTGAGTGAAACTGCAAAACACCCCTCGACCAGTCTTTCTGTGAGGGGTGGTATCCTCCCTTAAAGTCGTTTTTCTGCAGATAACAAAAAATACGTGTTTACTAGTTTTCAATGCGTTATCACATATATGAGTTACAACGAAATCGGCGGCGGACACTCAAGAGATGGTCCTTGCAAGTGTTGATTTTTTGATAACGTGATACAAGTGTTACATTTACGAAAAAATTATAGTAACCAGTTATATAGATAGTTATCACTATAGATTTAATTCGCCAATCAAATCATTAAATATCCACTTAATAATTAAATAATTAGGCTTCGCGGTTTAATTATTTAATTATGCTGCAAACCCAGATTATTGATATTTTTATCGTAAATTTAATCATTTAATTATTCCAAAAGTCATGAAATTCGCTTCGTAGTGTACCCGATGCACATAACTGTTGAACGGAATTCCTCGAATTCACGGAACTATCAAAAATCTTGGATTTGTTTGGGTTTGTAAAGTGACGTAAATTTTTTTAACAACGAACGTGAAAAATCTATATCACTATAGATTTAATTCTCCAATAAAATAATTAAAAATCTAATTAATAATTAAATAATTAGGCTTCGTGGTTTAATTATTTAATTATGCCGCAAACCCAGATTATTTAATTTTTGATCGTATATTTAATCATTTAATTATTCCAAAGTCATGAAATTTGCTTCGTGGTGGACCCGATGCACATACCTGTTAAAAGGAAGTCTTCGAATTTACGGAACGATCCAAAATCTTGGGTTTCTTTGGGTTTCTTAAGTGACGTTAATTTTTTAACAACGAGCGCGAAAAATCATTATCACTATAGATTTAACTCTTCAATAAAATAATTAAATATCTAATCAATAATTAAATAATTAGGCTTCGCGGTTTAATTATTTAATTATGCCGCAAAACCTGATTATTTAATTATTGCTTGTATATTGTATCATTTAATTATTCCAAAAATCATGAAATCCGCTTCGTAGTGTACCCGATGCACATAACTGTTAAAAAGAAGTTCTCGAATTTACGGAACGATCCAAAATCTTGGGTTTGTTTGGGTTTCTTAAGTAACGTTAATTTTTTAACAACGAGCGCGAGAAATCATTTCCACTATAGATTTAATTCTCCAATAAAATAATTAAATATCTAATCAATAATTAAATAATTAGGATTCGCGGTTTAATTATTTAATTATGCCGCAAACCCTGATTATTTAATTATTGCTTGTATATTCAATCATTTAATTATTCCAAAAGTCATGAAATCCGTTTCGTCGTGTACCCGATGCACATAACTGTTAAAAGAAAGTTCCCGAATTCACGGAACGATCCAAAATCATGGGTGGACCATCCAAATCGCAGAAACAACAGCTAGACATGAAAAAAACAAAAAACAAAAAAATGGGCTTCGTCGAGGAAAATGGGACATTTATCGTTGAAGAATCTCAAGAGGGACGGTAGCACGATTTCGGACTGGTGTGACGCGCGATCGCGAGTTCCGGTGAAAAACAATGAGTGTACGTGGATCCTCGATCGTCGGTTGGATAAGACAAAATTTTGTGGCATGCAGATCGTGTAGTTTGATTGCGATCGTGACCGGATTAGAGGGGGTTGGTGGCGCGCGAGCGAGGACGGGACGCGACGGCGATCCGCTGTGCGGTAGTCGACCGTCTTTTTTCTTCTTCGGGCGTTGAGTTCAAGGATCAGATATAATTCCTTCGCCGGATCGGGAGATGTCCGTGTGAGGCTTTGGACCTTCGGTTATCCCGTTTTCTGCCTCTTCCCTCTCCCCTTCCGCCCGTCCTCTTGCCACTGGCCCTCTTTCGGCTTGCGAACTGTTGTGTTTTCTGGACGAACGGAAAACAAAAGAGTGTAGCTTACGTAACTGGGCGCGTTTAACCGTGTTGGACACCTTTTTATATTCGCTGATATACATGGTGTCCCTCTTATCTTTACCACCTGAAATAATTCGGTAATTGTCGACGTCACAAAAATTCAGTCACGTCAAATGCGACGAATTGAATAAAGTTCCGAAAAGCTCATACTACCGATTTATTTGGAATTTCGTGTACCCGTGTATTTTGACTCACTGATAACGAATATAATAGTGAACATACCCGAAAATTTAATTTTCAAGGTAAAAACTCACAAAAACTGATTTTTAAAAAGTGTTTTCTATTTTATTTCGACAAATGTTAATCTTAGAGAAAAATATTTCACACAAAAGTTGTAGCCGACAAAAGGATTGATCTTATATGTACTATACAGTTTTTGTCTAAAACCATTATCTTTCGGGAAAAATGGGATAATGCTCCCACAAGTAAATTTTGCTCAACCCCATTAGTTTCGATATTATCACCTTGCGCACTTTACCGCGGGAAGGTTGGAGTTTAGTCTTTCAACCCAAACAAACCCAAAACAAAAAGGGAAAGATAAAATAAAACACAAAGAAACCTAAAATCCAATAAAATATTTTAAAAACAAAAAATAAAATTAAATACATTGAATACAAAAAATTAACATGCACTTTAAATACTAAAGTCTTCCCGCGGTAAAGTGCGTAAGTAGATAATATCAAAGGTACTGGAGGTTAGCAAAATGTTCTTATTGGAGCATTATCTCATTTTTTTCGTAACAGCATGGTTTTAGACAGTAACTGTATGGAACATAAAAGATCAGCCTTTTTATAGGCTACAACTTTTGTAGGGAATATTTTTCTCTAAGATCAACGTTTATCAAAATAAAATAGAAAAACTTTTGAAAAATCACTTTTTGTGAGTTTTGACCTCCAAAATAAAATTTGCGAGCATTTTCACTATCATATTCGTGATCAGTGAGTCAAAATACACGAGTACACGAAATTCCGAATTAATCGGCGGTATGGGCCTTTTGAACACCCACATTTTTTTTCAACCATCTTGTGGAGCACCTCAAGCCGCATAAAAAATATTAGGGGGTCAACGTCGTTCAAGGTCATTCAAGGTCACCTATTGAAATGAAATACAAATCTAAATATCTCAGAGTACTACCAAATATTTGGTAGTACTCCGAGATATTTAGATTTGTGCGTTCATGCATACAGATCACTACCAAAAATTTGGTAGTAATCCGAGATATTTAGATTTGTATCATCGATACTGACCTAGAATGACCTTGAACGACTTTGACCCCCTAATATTTTTTATGAGGCATGAGGTGCTCCGCAAGATGGTTGAAGAAAAATGTACCATTCCATTTAAAAAAGTGGAGGTGACCTTCACTGTGCGTCAGCGTCTCCACCGAAATAAAAAAAATTGGTCGCATTTGATGGTCCCCTTCACACCGTACAACTTTTGTCTGGAACATTTTTTTGTGACGTCGATAATTACCGAGTTATTTCGGGTGGCAGTGATAAGAGGGACACCCTGTATACAGGGTGATTCACAACTATCAGGGTTCCCTGGGCGACCACATGGCGTGGGCCATTGCGGACAAAACGCTTCTTTCAAGGGGTTAGGCTAATGTGAAAATTAAAAAAAATCGGTAGTCGCTTGAGACAACTCAAGTTGAAGAGACCAATATTTGCAGGAATCGCAAATTGAAGATAAGCTCGCGCTCACAACGACATAACTGCTAGTGAAACTTTAAGGGGAAATATACCTGTAGGCGAGGGAAAAAAGTGCGGATTTTCATTTTTTTTTTCAAGGCATATATTTCTGTACAATTTTTGAGACTTAGGGTATGCTTTATTACTACTTTTGGCTGTTACATGGTATTTTTTATTTTTATTAATCTTTGAAAATGGCGGAAGCATGCAGGGTCTTATAAACTGCATTTTCAAAACTGACGTGATCTATAGCTAAAAAACTAATCGGACAATTCTGATGAAAGTTGGCAACCATGGCCCTAAAAGTTTTTGAAAATAAAAAAAAAAACGGATTTTTTTATCGCAATATGTAGCCATTTTTTTGGAAAATTCAATCTTTTTGTGTCAAAGCGTACCATTCCATGGATTTTCTACATTTTTCACTTTTTCTTGGTTCATATTCTGCGTATGAGTGTTAATGAAAGAAATATGTTCGATGGTTTTTTTTTCAGATTAATCCCACCGACGCTACGTGACTCGCCGTCTGACAACATTTGGTGCTACCCGTTTAGAAGACCGTGTCACACCGCCGCCATTTTTAAAGATCGATTTAAATAAAAATACTATGTAACAGCCAAAAGTAGTAATAAAACAGACCCTCAGTCTCAAAAACCGCGAAGAAATCTTTCCTTAAAAAAATCATGAATATCGGCATTTTTTTCTCGCCTAAAGGTACCTCCACCCTCAAATGCGTTTTTCTCGAAACTCCGTTTTTCAAAACGGTGTACACGATTTCTCGACATCTAATGAACGGATGGACTTGAAATTTTGTAGACGTATTCAGTATAATGGTAGTTTAGTCTTGACCGGCCTATTTCTATTAACAATTCTTTTTTCAGTAGTTATTAACAATAATAATGTAATTTTTTCTCGGAAAATGGAAAACGAAAATTCAAAAAAAAAAAATATAAAACACCGTAACAAAAAACATCGCGGTCAAGTCTTAGCCAATATGATCTATGTTAAGAAAAAAACTCGTTTGCTTGTTTCACACCAACCGGGTGGTAAAAATCAAGTATACGGTTGAGTCCCTCACGTTCAAAGGTCATTCACAAGATCGTCTACAACTTCTTTAATTATTAATATTTTTAAATGTAATTTGGTACACAACTTTTTTAATATTCGTAGAAATAAATGTCGAAACGATTTTTCAATAATCTCACTTACTCCTTCAAAATTAATATTTTTAAATAAACCGGATTTTCGGGTCGTCACAGTAGCTTAACTCCTTAATGCCGCGCCGTAAAAATTGACCGAGATATTCGTGTTAAAAGTCCGACGCTCAGTAGACAATGACAGGGTATTTGCTCACGCGCGATTTTTTTTGTCTTCACGCATCAAATAATAAACGAAAATTACTCAATCGTATTAAGGATTTGCAAAGCGATTCGCCGGGTTCATTATTTTTTAGCGAAAAAAAATTCACATGTCAGAAGATGGATTCGACGCCGGGCTCGATTCGGTTTGCACGTTTCGCGCGTGAGCAGCTACCGTGCCATTGTTAACTAATTGGACTTTGAATGCGAATACCTCGGCTGATTTTTGGGCGCGACGTTGAAAAAAAGCCTTTTGCTCGCAATGACACACCGCATATGCTCAAGGAACCCCGATAATTGTGAATCAGCCTGTATACAGGGTGTCCCAGAACTGAATGCGTTCCCTGAAATAGGGGGAAGGGGGTGAAATTCTGAGTCGATTGATATAAGCATGTGTGGGTCTCAGATTAACCCCTGAATTATTATTAATTTTTAAAGGCGGGCCAATCAGGTGCGCCCGATGAGCCAGCGACACATCGGGCGCACCTGATTGGCCCGCCTTTAAAAATTAATAATAATTCAGGGGTTAATCTGAGACCCACACATGCTTATATCAATCGACTCAGAATTTCACCCCCTTCCCCCTATTTCAGGGAACGCATTCAGTTCTGGGACACCCTGTATATACGTATAGATCCTTGACAGCTCCGCATCTCGTCGTTAGAATCGCAGGTATAAGTGAAGCCCCTTTTGGCCCCCGCGGAGATTCTCGTTACGGAATTTGAGAAATGAACTTTTGCGAGATTCAACACCAATGACGCCGATACCCTCGTACGCCCGAACCGAAAAAAATGTTGGATTCTACTGCTTTCTCATTGGGTATATCCCAGGAGGGTAATTTTATTTCGAATCGAATGGTAATAGTCGATTGAAATTTAATACTTGCCGGAAAAGTCGTGGCCTCACTACATCACTCGTTGAACTTGGGTCAATATTTTTTTCGGCAAATACGTAAAATCCGAGGTCCACGCTAAAATCAGTAAGACAACTTTTCTTAACGACTCTTATCACCCAAAAATTATATGAAAATCGATGTTACGGAAGCGGAAATCCCAAAAAATCCAAACTTCTGTGACCGGTCGTAAAATACAAACCCAAACAATTACACAAAAACTGCTGCCACCGGTGCACCTTTCCGCTAATGGTTTGTGTTTATTTGGCCGCCATCCGAAGAATATCTTTTTTGGGGATATTACGATATCTGTGGCCCCTAATACTGACCACGCAGCCTTTATATTTAACCCAAAATAAAACTTTTTCCAAGAGTGGTAAAAATCGAAATTCGACCCTTAAGGGGGTAAAACAGGGGTTTTGAAGTTTGGGATTGTTTGGATTTTTTTAATGCTCACATATGTGTGGCATACACAGTTAAGGAGCTATAACAGTGTGACACTTTTAAAAAATCGATTTTTTTTGCCTTTTTAGAGAGTTTATGATTTCAAGAATATCCTATAAAAATTTCAAGGCCGTATCTCTAATACTCCCCGAATGGCGGCCTTTAAGTTAAATCTTCAAACGCGTTTTTCTCGAACTGAGATTTTTCAAATTTGCTGACATTGTAACTCAAAGAGCAATTATCCGATTGCCTTGAAGATTGAACTGAGTACCCTTGAATATATTTACTCTACAATGACGTAGGATATTTTTGATTGGATGAAAATTGACGATTTGGCATTGAAATAAACGATCATTTTATAGGCAAGAAAACAGGCTTTTTTCATAACTACGCTATTTTGTTAGATTTTGATATTTTTCCAAAATCCTACGTTATTGTACAGGAAGTACCGTCCAGTTTAACGACATTATTTCCTTTTTCGGTTTCAGCTACTCAATCGGCCGGAATCATGTCAGCAGTGGAGGAACTTTTCTTTTTTGGCGCTTCCGAAGGCAGCGCATAAGTCGCTTGGATCTCAATATTTTTCTATGAAAAAATTACGTAATATAAGTCAAATATAGCCAAATATATTCTCCATTTTCCGAAACATTTAATTGAGTACTTTTCTTCCAAGAAATTGCCGAAAACCACCCAAATTTTCAGCGCTCACATTGGTACAGCCCCTTAAGGAGTTAGAAGTACTACTTGACTGTCTACACGCACCGAACAGCGAGTAAAACATGGTATAGTATTATAAATAAAATATATTTGATAAGTTTCAAGTAAATCTGGTAAGAAAATAGGTTTTTGTTCATACAAACCTTAACACTCCCGTTTAACCCCTTTAAGGGGTTACCCCCACTTGCGATTTTGAAAAAATCGATTTTTTTATAGCATTTTTTTAAGTATAAGTATCTGAGAATATGTCCTGAAAATTTCAAGTCGATCCGAACAAAATTGACTGAGATGTGAGCGTTGAAAGAGAAGAATCCACGTTGAAAGAGCGTTGAAAGAGAAACTTTAAACGCGTTTTTCTCAAAATGGCATTTCTGAAGTCGGTGACCAAGATTACTCGAACACTAATGAACCGATCTTTTTGAAATTTTGCAAGCTTATTTAATACATAAAAATGTAGTCTTTAATCGTTCGATTTTTTTTCGAAAGAAATGGGCGTTTTATAGCCAAAAAACGGCCGTTTTTTTCGTTAAAATGGAACCATTCACTTTGACTGTCCACCATTTTGTGAAAAATGAATATTTTTTAAAATCCTTCGATTAAAGACTAGTTTATACTTATATTTGACTAAAACCATCCGCGTTTTTTTTTCAGATGATCCACTTCGCCGCAATGTTGGTCACCGCAAACCGTGTATATAAAAACATTATTTCATTGACGGCCATTTGCCACTAAACAATGTAATATTTTTCAATAAAAAAAATTACTGAAAGTCCTTCAAGATGTGTTCTTTAAGATGGTATATTGATCGATTAAAAAAGTTTTGTAGTTTTATTTTAAAAAATTCATGAAAAAGGCCTTTTTTGCGCTACAAGTGGGGGTAACGCCTTAAGGGTTACATTTTGGAAATTGCTGAAATACATGTTTAATTATTCGTATCGGCATGTATTTATACCAAGTTTCAAGCAAATCTGACCAAAGAATACGTTGTGTCATATGAACTTAAAAACTCCCATTGCGCCCCCTCAAGGATTGAATTTCGATTTTTAGCACTCTTGAAAGAAGTCGTATGTTGGGTCAAGTATGAAGACAGCGTGGTCAAAATTAGGGGCCACAGATATCGTAATACTGCCTCTTTTTCTTTTCAATTACTACTGGTGTACAATCCATCTTTATTTCCATTTTAAGGCCTTCCTCCTCCAAAATATTCATTATTCTTCCATGAATCATTCCTAGCTGATAAAAATCTTTTGAAAATAGGTCGATCGATTTTTACCGAGCCCCGATCTTTTTACGCTCTTTTCCGTCCAAAACTCCATTGACACATCAGCGGCTGCTTTCGACATTGTATCCATTGAAAATCTCTTCGCCTGCGGATTGCGATTTTCGTACGCGATTGAAAAATGCGGATCCTGGAGAAAAGAGCACAACCGTTTTTCTCGGCCGACGCGTTTTCTGACGTCCATCGACTGGACCGATCCAACGATCCTCACGCGGCGTCATTTGTATTTTAGATAATATGTATTTCCTATTTCGAATACGCACGTAACGGAGTTCTATAAGAGAGAATTCTACAGGCGATGGCTATCTTGGCGGGTCACGAGCTCTCGTATTTTCCTCTGTCGTCTCGTCGGTATACGTGAGGCAATGATTTCTCGATGTTTTGTGATCGAAAGGGATCGAGAGCGATCGATATATATATGTATATGTATATGTATATATATATATATATATATATATATATATATATATATATATATATATATATATATATATATATATATATATATATATATATATATATATATATATATATATATACATTGCCTGGCATATATATACATACACACACACACAGACATATAATATCGAATCGAAGAAATCGTCAACAGAGGATTGATTTTCCGAAGCGATTGACGAGAACCGCGTTTCTCTAGTTTCTCTCGATGCGTCCGATACATAAATCCATTTTTAAGAAGCCTCCCTAGAGCTGACTGTTCCGACGATCCATCCAGACGGGAGCTTAACGCATACTAAACTTTGACAGTCATCACTTCTCTCTCTGTCACTTTGCCGTCCTTTTTCCACTCCGCTCCTCTTCAATTTTTTCAGTCTATCCTTTCGCGTTTTTTAAGGCAGGACGTACATTTAGAACGATAAAAAAATCGATTTTTTTTTCTTTAAACGATAGAACTACACTGAGAAAAAAGATCATTGATACAATATCATTGGTGTTATTGAATGAAATTTCGTTAATTCAATTGTAAAATTATTGGTGCAAATAAATCGGATTTATTAGTCCAATCAAAACGCTATTGACTTTGAGAACATGATAAAATTAAAAGTTTTTTCTTCATTCAAAAGATTAGTTAGCTGAGAACAACATATTATTGAAACTATCTAAAAAATTATCGCGAACAAATGATCTAGTTTTGAATGCATTTTCTGCAACGAACAAAATAAGCGTTTCAATTCATAACATGAATATTGTTGATTCGAGTACACAAGAAAAATTGAATTTCGCTAGTTTGATTCAAATGAAATTTCTATTGAGTAAATGTGTTATTTTATTTTTCCAAGTACGTTATTCGTTAAAACATTAATATTTTATTTCGATTGAAAAATATTAAGCAAAAGTCTGAATTGGTTAAAAAATTATGCGGAATTAAAATTTGTTTCTAGCGCAATTGGTTGAAAAAATTCAACCAAATCATGGCCGAGCGCCACCGAAATTATAGGTGTGAGGAAACCCGTAGTTCTCGGAGTAACCGCTAGAAGCCGCACGCGCGCTCGTTTCTCGTAAGCGTAGCGCGAACCGCAAATCTACTTAAACGCCGGAGAAACTCAAAAGAGTATCGTTTCTTGGCCTGCGGCTAAGATCAAAGTGTAGTATCTGTTCTTATCAGTTGAATATCTGATATTCTCTCCATGGATATTCCATTGGATATCTGATATTCTCTCCACTATTATCGTGGATGATCATTCTAATGCTCACTTTTTATTCAAGATTTAAAACAAATTGAAAAACTTACGTCCCATGGCATATTCGTTTCGATGTAGTAAAGAAATAATTAATTGTATTGATTATATTTTTGTTCGAAATAAAAAATGTTGTAGCAACCGCTTACTTATTTCATCCAATACATCTACGGTTTGTATATAGAATGATTTCAATAGAATATAATTTTATTCGAAGGATAATGTAGATATTCAGAGAACAGAAGAGCTTTTTCAAATAAAATAATATTTGATGTAAATGAATCACATTTTCCAATATTTTATAGTATTGTAACAATGTCACATATCGGTGGCACTCCGCAGCGGCACATTTATTTGGATCAACCAATATATTTTCTTGATTCAATTGGTTTTTTTTCTCAGTGTATATATGTAGAATATTTTCCTAAAGTTTCAAAGCGAAATTCGAAAAACTTCAAACGTTACAGCCCGTCAACGCTGTGCCTCACCGTTCGGATTTGGAACGAGCATGAGCCTCAAACGCGTTTTTCTCAAAACTGCATTATCGAAATTGGCGTGCAGGATTACTCAAAAACTATTAAGCCGATTGAGTTGAAACTTGGTAGAAATATTAACAATATTGGTACCTTTTACTTGACGAGAATTGTTTTTGAAAAATTGAAGAAAAAAAACGACGTTTTCAATTCACGTTTTACAGAAATGTTGCGTAATATGTTGATTTTTTTTGTAAATGCGTGTCATTTTCTCAAATTTGCATTTTCTTCATTTTAATTACCGTCACATAGAAACAATACAAGTTTTAACTGAAAAAATGTTTGAACTTTATTGCAAACCAAAGTCTACGGAAAGCTAGACTGCACGCCGATTCGCAACACCCGCGACGAGTTTGCGGCAACGCTCTGCCACAGCACAGTCATTTTGATGATGAATTAATTTTAAAAAATTGTTTGGTATACTTAAATGTACTACTAAAGTATACCCAATGTTTAATGATTGTAGAATAATTATTTCTTAGTTTCAAAAATCCCTCAATATTGCTAATTCTTTTCCTGTCTAAATGTATATCCCGCCTTAACCCGACAGTGGGCACTCTTTTTTATGATTATTATTGGGTCTAGTGTTGGGATTTGACATTTATGAAAAATAACATTTGGGAAGAACATGCAGTGGAGTGGTTTTCACAGATGTTTCAAACAAAAAATCATTGATGTGGCGGTTAATGATCGGTTGCGTAACGATTTCATAATATATTAAGGAATCGGCCGCGTGGCCTGCTTCTCGTAGTGAGATTTTCGGGACGAGCAAACAATTCATGTGTACTTATAATCGTACGACTTTCCGAGTTGTTTTTATTTTTTAATCTCTTTTTGCGCATTATACATTGGATATATTTTATTCATTTTTTTAAATTTACTTACTTTATATTGAATTTAGTTATATATGTTAGCATAGTTGTTATGTAATTAGAGTAAATTATAGCAGAAAAAACTTTGTCTATACTTAAAGTAAATTAAACTGATACGAATTTTGTTAAATGTATTTCGAATTTTTTAATTTTCAACTAATTCGAATGAATAATAATTTCAATTAAATTAGTATAAATTAGTTTAGAGTAAATTACATCTATCCTAATTTCATTAATACGAATGAAACTATTCAATTTTCATTAAATTGGTATAAATTAATTTTAAGTAAATCCACCTTATACTAATTTGAATACTTTAATTTTTATTGTTCAATTCTAAATTACCCGAATAAAACTAATTTCAATTAAATTAGTATGAATTCATTCGAAGTAAATTAAATTTGTACCTTTTCAATTGAATTCAATTGAAATAGTAAAAATATAATTCAATCCAATTGAATTTATACTACTTGCATTGAAATTACTTTTATTCGAGTAATTTACAATTGAACAATTAAAATCAAATGAATTAAATTAGCCTAAATTGAATTTACTTAAAATTAATGTACACCAATTTAATGCAAATTAGTGTTATTCGAATTAATAAAATCAATATAATTTCGAAAACAAATTAAATTAAGTAAATTTTTATTGAATTTAAATTAAGATAATTCCAATCAAATCTGTCTAAATTCAGCGTAAATAAAATTTACACCGATTTAATTTCATTGAATATCCGATAGAAACAAAAAAAAACGACCGAAGAAACATATACCGATCGTATGATCTGTCCGTAAAAACCCATCCCTCGTCCATATCCAGTCGGCAATAAATCCGCCTCTATTCGCTGTTAGCGAAATTCTTTCTCGCGATCCGTCCGCAACGTTGCCGCTCGCGGCTCGTTTTTTTTTCCGTGCATTTTCTGCGATTTTTTTTCTCGTCTTTTTCCTTCAAGCCGATAAACCACCGAAATGCATCCATTATTCAAGCGACGCGGGACCGAAGTCTACGCGAAACGCTCGAGTCCCGGGCAGTTTGTGCGTTATCGTCGAAGCGTATCGTCACTGGCACTTTTACGTAAGTGAAATAAGCTCCCGGGTTGGACGCGCGTCATACAATCGCAGAGGAGTGCATCACGGTCGTTGGCGGGTTGCGATTGCTCTTTTTTTCCCTTTTCAAAACTCCCCGACACACATCGCTTCGATAAGAGATTCTGTCATCGATAATAACAACAATTTGAAAGAAAGGTGAAAAAAAAACGACGATAGCTGAAGGCACCTCAAGGATAACTTTTTCCTAACGTTTTCTTATCCGCCCGTTCTAATATGTCATCGCCGTTATATCGGTGACATTTGCGAGGACGCGTGTCAGATTTATCCTTGAGATAAGGACAACGCGTCAAGTTGCTCGTATACCGTTTCTCTTCCTGGCAAACGGAAAAAGCCAGGAAAGCACGAAACGAGGAAAATTCGAGGTTTGAATAAAGCGAGGCAAGTTCCTCGCCGCAAGCAGGCACGAAAACTCATCGAGTACATGACTTCCGTGGTAAGATCCGACAAAATCTACAAGCGTCATCTATGCCGTGGATCACAAGTTCCTTTTTTTTTTGTTACCTTTCCTGCCCGAATCCGTGACGCGCATCTATCGTAGGCAGAATCTAAAGTGCGTCCACCCTACGATGGATCTTGTCCGCTCCGGCGATGGTACCTGACGCAAGAGACGCTCCTGCAGGTCCTTCAGCACCCCATCACCGTAAGCTACCCTTGGGAGCCTGCTCGACCGCTAACCCGAACAAGACCATCAACTGCGTAACCTCATCACGTTTTACAACGCTCGACAAATGTTATGCATCCCTCGTGAGGAAAACACACGGGCGTAATATTGAAGGGCTATTGGCATTGAGATTTGAGCGAGAGGGCGACTCGAAGTTGATTATTTTTTATTACTCTTTCCTGTCCCACGTTGTACTGGCTACTGTGCCGATTGGTTGGAACGATCGACATGGTCCTGGCGGATGGGGTCTTTGGTCATTCGACGTACAGGGGCCTTGAAGATGCTGGAGATTCTAAGACGTGGAAATGGTGTAACTTGTAACATTCACTTGAAGGTGGCTGCCATTTGTGACACTTGGCGCAGATCTTCACTGCAAATCCAAGTGTTTTGTTTTAAGGCCTTAGGCCACTCTCGAGGCCGAAAAAACAGGCTTATTGGGAATTTTTTTTTCCAGAAAAACTACAAAATAAATCGAGATTACAAAAAAGGGTGTTTATCATACACATCAGTGACTGTATGTAATAATTTTTTTGAAGCGATTGATTTCAAAATGGCGGCTGTGCAGCGTTTATCTCAAAACTGCATTTTTAAGTTGGCCTGAAACATGACACAGACAATTTTCAACCGATTCACTTGAAATGTTGAATATATCTTGAAAAATACATTGTCTATGGAAGTACGTAGGATTTTTTTTTTCGTATTGCATAGTTCATTTGTTATTAACGATTTTTTAGCAAATTTTTGGAAAGTGAAAAATTTGCCTACACGGAATAAAAGGAATAGTACAAAATACAGGGGCTACACAGTTCGCATTGGACTCGAGCGATTGCACGGCGATATTTACTGAAACGCAGTGCTCAAAATACAGTGTGGTCAAAGTGAATTAATTACGTTGAAGTTTGCATCGTTGGAATGCAACGAAAATGATTTTTGTTTTGTTTAGAAAATTTCCTTTGGCAGATTGACGCTACGAACATCACGAAAACATTTTTTAGTATGGTTATTGACCAATTTACAACAAACCTGCCAAATATGATTTTGGATAATAATGAAAATTAGAAAATAATAAGAATTTTCGTTGCGTTCCAACGATGCAAACTTCAGCCCCATGTGAATTATTACAGTTCCTATACTGTCCTCTTTGGACTCAAACCGCTCTATTGAATCTTTTACTGGAACAGACAGTCCAAAATACAGTGTAGTCGAAAGTAAATTTTGACAGTTCAACACTGTAATATAAATTTAACAAAACTTGTAATTTGACAGTTGGTTAATCTGTATTATGAACAACGAATGCGCCAGAATCGACAGAGGTTATGTAGACACACAAAAAAAGATTTATTCATAAAAGAATTTTGAAAAAAATGTGTAGAAAATATAAAAAAATCAGTCACATACACAAGAACGTACCTTTTTGTAAATAATTATTTCTTTTTTATAATTTCTTGAATTATGTCGCACAACTTTCAACGTTCGCATCCTATCGACCACGCACTACTAACTGGCAATCCTTTGTGTCCTGGCCACGTGCCTCACCCCACGCGCGAGACAAGTCCTAATAGACAAGAACGTACCTTTAAAAAAAACTCTCTTTCTTTATAATTTCTTGAATTCTGTCGCACAAATTTCGATGTCCACGTCCCATCAACCACGCACTACTAACTGGCAATCCTTTGTGTCCTGGCCTCGTGCCTCACCTCGTGCCTAATTTGCGTACAGTATAAAAATCAGTGATCGCATTTAAATTTTACAGTTGAATATTTTCACTGAAATCACTGATGTATTCACAATATCAAACTGCAAATAAACCAGTGTAACTGTAAAGATCTCAGAGTGCACAGATAACGTCACGAACTGTCGAAAGAAGAGTAAAACTACCGTGCCACCCTGTGAAATTTAATGAATCACTCTGTACTCAATACAGTGTACACTGTAATCTTGGCAGTTTGCGTACAGTATAAAAATCAGTGATCTCAAGTAAATTTTACAGTTGAATATTTTTACTGGAAACACTGATGTATTCACAATACCGAACTGTAAATAAGCCAGTGTAACTGTAAAAATCTCAGTGTGTACAGGACAATTCGTCATTTTTGTAAGACAGGATTTACATTACTCCGTTTTACTGTAAAATGAGATATGGCCCCCGTCTTTTAAGGCAGTAGTCTGCTTTAGAAGCCGAAAAAAAGCGTTTTTTCAGCATTTTTTTTGAAAGGGAAGGAAATGATTGCGTTAAACGAAATTTTGAGACGATAGTGTATTATATTCAAGCTTTAAAAAACAATTTTTATTATTAAAAAATATTGAAATTTTTCAAAGTTGTAACGATTTTTTTGGGGCGCCTGGAGTCTGCACTTGTAAATCGGTGCCGGTGATGGAGGTCGTGCGATGCATCTGAAACAGTCGAACCAAATTTTTTTAAAGTTTTTATAAGTTCCTTTTCTATATGAACTAAAAAAATACCGAAGAAATTATGAAATTCAAAATTTTTTCGAAGTTTGAAAAAAAAATTCACTTTTTGGAAAAAAAAAATTCACTTAAAGTTGCAAAACAAGTAATTTAAATAGTACTTTTGTCCAACTTATTTAGTTCAAATAGAAGATAATTTAATACTGAAGCTAGATCACTTTGATTTTTTTCGATCGGACATATATTGTTTTTGCTATCGCCGGCACCGTTTTCTAAAACTTGTGAAAACGAAAACTCGAGAAAACGGGCTTTAAAGTTTTCGGTCCAAAAAAATATAAGTTTTTGGATACTTGCACTAATTAGATTTTAATCAGCTATCCCCGGGCCATACAATAATCCTTCCTCTTCTTCAAATCGATTTTTTGAAGCCTGTAAAGCAGACTACTGCCTTAATGCGGTTTATACTGTGATTTTCGCTGTTTCTTTTTTTCCGTGTGAAAAATCGTCAGATAATTGTTGATGACAAATGAACTATGCAACATAAAAGAAATCCTACGTACTTCCATAGACAATGTATTTTTCAACTTATATTCAACATTTCAAGTGAATCGGTTGAAAATTGCCTGAGTTATGTTTCTGGCCAACTTAAAGAATGCAGTTGTGAGATAAACGCTGCACGGCCGCCATTTTGAATTTTTTTTCTATCTCAAATAGAGCTCAAGTTTGTGCCACCCTAACGTATATAGATTATATTTGGTATTTTACAACTGACATGTGAATTCTCAGATACTTAATTTGGATCAACTGTTTACAAATACGCATAAAATGTATTTAACTTTACTTCAACACACCTAAATGCATTATTTGAGACACATTCGACATCTAAACGTATAAATATCTGCAATTAAACATGTCGCATGTTTTCAATTAGACATAAATAACATGTTAAAATTTAATGCGGTACAAGTGTTTAAAAATTCACATAACTGCGTTGTTTGAAATTGTCAATGGCATTCACACGTGTTAATTCCTAAAATTACACACCTTACGTGTAACAAATAACACACTTGGATTTGCAGTGTGTGGAAGACCGTCACGGATTGAAAGAAACTGGTAAACATTGTCGGTGATCGGAGGGCTTTCGACTCAAGTCTCCAATCCATTGTAGAATTGAATAGACGGTGGTGACAAAAATATATCAGGTGTGAAGGGAATTTAACGAATAATATTCTTTCCAACACCTGTCGATAAGATTTTTCCTTTTTGTGCTCAGGTTGCTTCGATCGAGAGTCATGGTCCAGAGAGGGAATGAAAAAAATATCGCACAAGGTGTGTTGAACTTTGTCGAAAGACTCGTATAATGCCCGAAAATCCTGCTGTCCGAAGATATAGCTATATGATTTATATCGTCCCTTGGCGGTTGATTCTTTCGGGAAAATCTGAAAGACTTTCATAAACGCGTTCAGTGGAGAATATGAGTATCTTTTTTTTCTTCACGGGCGATTCGGCCAGCCCGCACTAGAAAGTGTGTCGAAATGATAAAAGAATCGTTAGCTCCCATACAGGGCTGCGCGAGATCCCACGGGAGACGAGATCAGGCAGGAATGGAAGATACGTGTCAACTTTTGAGCACCGACCTGAGTTACGAGACGAATCGGAAGAGATAGAATGGCTTGAACGCGCTGATACAAATATGCACACACACACACACACACACACACACACACACACACACACACACACACACACACACACACACACACACACACACACACACACACACACACACACACACACACACACACACACACGCACACGCACACGCACACGCACACGCACACGCACACGCACACGCACACGCACACGCACACGCACACGCACACGCACACGCACACGCACACGCACACGCACGCACGCACGCACGCACGCACGCACACACACACACACACACACACACACACACACGCACGCGCACGCACACACACATTTTTTAGGCAACTTTTTGGAAAGTGAAAAATTTGCCTAAAAAATCGTTAGATAATTGTTAATAACAAATAAACTATGCAATATAAAAAAAATCCTACGTACTTCCATAGACAATGTATTTTTCAAGATATATTCAACATTTCAAGTGAATCGGTTGAAAATTGTCTGAGTTATGTTTCTGGCCAACTTAAAAAATGCAGTTTTGAGATAAACGCAGCACAGACGCCATTTTGAAATTAATCGCTTAAAACAAATATTGTATACAGTCACTGATATGTATGATAAACACCCCTTTTTGTAATCTCGATTTATTTTGAAGTTATTCTGAAAAAAAATCCCCAAAAAGCCTATTTTTTCGGACTCTAGAGTGACCTAACCCCATTAAATGGAAGAGTTTTCAAGCTATCGGTTTGAAATTTTGACACACCATTGTTTATCTTGCTTGGCTACCATGGTAGCTTTTTTTTTAATCGTCATATTTTTTTTTAACGAATAATTGTCGAAAAAATAGGCTAAATTCGATACTTTTTTTCCAAAACGTCGCCATTTTGTCAATTTTCTTTAAAAAAAGCCTCCATAGCAAGATAGCGGCTTTCATACTGATTGATAATCTTTTTACAAATTTTGTTTCAGACAATATTTACGGCCTCAACCGTGTCCACCGTGAAAACTCCTTTTTTTCCGAATATATTTTCAAACGTAAAAAAAAAATAAACGTTTAAAAATTTATTTTCTGTTCTTCATGAGTGCTTTGATTTGACATAAAAAAATCAGACTGATTAGCGCATTGCAAGTAACGAAAAAAAAAAATCGCCAAAAAAGCGATTTTTCGACGCTTACACTGTGATGATCCCTTGAGGGATGCACTGTGACGGGCCGAAACGGTAGCTTTTTCCAAAAAAATTGTTTACTAGATTATTTATTTAGGATTAAAAACAAGGTATGTTGTTAAGCAGAGATTGAACTTATTTCCTGTAAATTTTTATTAAACATTTTTTTTAAACTAACAACGTTGTTGAGGTAACTAATATTAGAGCCCCTGTATAAAAATGTGATCAACCGCCATTGATAACTTGACAATGGTTGGTCTGAAAAATAAAAGTTAAATAGTTTTATAATCTATATAAACATAGTTGTCGTCTTGCGTAGGCGTTTTTTGCCAAAAAATCTCAAATTAGCGGGTGCTTAAAAGAAAGTGTAATTTTAGCAAAATGTTTACATACACTCGGGGGCTTAAAAACACCAAATATACTAAAAATGCCAAGATCTTGTAGATATGGTAAAAAAATAAATCTTTATTATCAGTATATAAAAATTATTGATGAATTACAAAAGACTTCGATTTCGCCTTCCACGGCAACGATCTCTAAACAGAATCGGGAAAATAATTCCCCGTCACTTATCAATTCTCCCTTGCATCGGTTTGCTCGACGAAGATACGACAAAAAACCTTCAAAAAAAAATCTCCATTCTCGCTTTTTCCCCAGTCGACATTCACGCCGTCGACGTTCCGATAGAGCGATACTTGGGTTGGAAAAAGCGTCAAATAAAGGAACAAATCTATACATGTGCAAATACGGAGTGAAGGGAGAAATTCGAAAGCCACATATGGCTGTGTTGCGTACACTCAGCAACCCTCGCGGATGATGCAATAAAGACGAAGATAGGACGGTGAGGGGGGAGGTGGAGAGAATCGAAAAGATTCCGACCATAAATTGTCCACTCTCGGTATTTAAGCGATAGATCACATTTTAAACAAAAGTCCAAGGGACATGTAGAGGCCAGTGATCCAGGTGAATCCGGGAGAGAGTTCCAGTGGAAAAGCGAGATGGAAAAACGAGGATACGAGGTGAGGAAAATAGGGAGAGCGGTTGGGGGATGAGGGGGTGGGGGTGTAGGATGAGGATGATGGGAGAACGGTGAATGTTGTTGGCGTTGGTGGTTGGCACGCCCTCTTTAACACACCAGGGGGAACGAGAGCCCATAAATCCTTCAAAGCTGGCCCAGTACAAGCGTCCACCACAAAATTTTCTAATATTTTGATTTATGCCGCTTTCACTGGGCTAATTTTGTTGAAGCTGCGAACCGCGACAGAGGAAACCGAGCTCTGTGGTGGTAGCCCTTTATTTGCGTATTTAGGGGCCTTCGGTCCTTTCTTAGGGGCCCTTGTTGCTCTCGTTGTGAGAGCCACGATTTTCTATAGGACCCAAAGGCACGTATCGATTTCCAAATATACAAGTGCACGTATATCATCGAAAGACGTCTGCGCCCTTTGAGGTAGACGCGTACCCCCTCAATGGGCGCAAAGGACCGATCCGGCAAAGGTACAAGTTGCGAGAGTTTTGTTGCTCCTCGCGACCGAACATAAATATGCATAGCTGAGGTTTCTCGAGTGGACCACAGTTACGTGGGAAAAACAGAGGCTAAGGGAGGCTCTCAATGACGAATAATTTCGTACATTGATTTCTCATTGTTTACGAAGCGCCCTCTATAAAAAAAATCCGAATCGCTCAATATGCAAGTTTATATACCGTAAATTTTCTACGCAAGAAGAGGGGAGGCAGGGTATGCAAATTAAATTTCGTATACTTGTTCCTTTTCGTCAGTGGCAAGGCGAGGTGAGGAGCAATTGGGAAGAACGTCGAAATCATTTCGAATGGTTGCCCATTTGGATATTGAGGTTTCTGTATGGATACTCGTACCACTGGGGCATCGGTGATTTCGCACGAAAATTCTCGCCCTTTGAATAATTCCTTCTCGAATTATTTCATCGATGAAAACGGATGAAGTTTTCGTGACATCAGTTGTACACTGATGAAAAAGACTGATCGAAGCCAACTAAATGCGTTTATTTGATCCTTTTTTATTTGGATTATGGATATTTTTTCGAAAAACGGATGTTTTTTCATTTCTTTATTTCAGATATTTATTTCAAATGTATTTGTTTATTGAGATCAGGATTTATTTAACAGCGTTGAGTAGTAAAAATGCATGTGCTTCGAATAATTTTGGTATTTGGTATTGTTTACTCATTTCTTTGAGAAAAATATTTGGAAAATTGGTGGAAATACGAAATGTTTTTTTATTATTTTTCACCATTAAGTATTGCTAGGAACATGGATAAGTCTGTGCTGTATATGAGAAAATATGATAATAAAATGATGAAATATATATGATAAAACATGATAATGTATGATAATGATAATAACAGAAAAAAAATCAAAATAATACCATATATAGCATGATAATATATAAAATATTATGATAATGAAAATATTGTAATAATTGCTGGTTGCGAATCAAAATGCTAGTAATTCGAATACAATTTTTATTCGTCCGAAATAATATACAGGGCTACTGGTTATTGGCCACAGTCCCGTGAAAGGGTAGTAGGCCATGTTTGTAGCTATCAAATAACGTAGTAATGCTTTATGCAAAACTATTTCCGAGAAATTCTTGTTTTTATTATTATTTTTCCACGTGAGGGTTAGGCAACTTCAAAAATAAAATAAAATACTGTTGTATGAAATCAAACCTTTTTATTAGTTGTTTGAGGACGCAGTAATAAAGAATTATCAACAATAAAATAAGAATAATCAATAGACGTGCAGAGTTTTGGAGCCCTACTACAAAAATGTTTGCAGATTATTCTTATTTTATTGTTGATAATTCTTCGTAACTGTGTCCACAAACTACAAATAATACAAAAGTTCAATTCCGAACAACCATGTTTTTTTGTTGATTTTTAAAGTTGCATACTTCTCACTTAAAAAAAAAATAATAAGATATCTCGATAATGGTTCGCTTCTCCATAAAGCTTTACTGGATTATTTGATATTAGAAAACATGTCAACGACCCTTTTACGGGATCGTGACGAATAAACCAGTAGCCCTGTATATGAATTTGAGACATCTTTGCTGCATGCAAATAAAGATATTTTAACACTATTTTATTTAACTTCACTTTCTATGAGATGCAAAACAGAAAATCGACATTTCACCCACTTTCCGACTAATTAGAGCTCAAACATTTTGCAAACATGCATCTAAAACGTGAAAATGCACGATTCAACTTTTAAAAAATATCCATAAAATGTTCTACTTTTCATGTAAAATTGGCGATATCTAATGATCCATATAAACTCTCACAAACACAGTCGGCTATGACATTGGTTGTATTTGAAAATTTTATATGCAGTAATTAGTCTTAAATTCAATCCCAGTTACAGTCTTTATTTTTTTTCACAAGCATTCCATGTTCCTAACGCACAAACTCGTAAACTAGTAAACTATTAGTAACAAGCAGCTAGTCAAATCAATAAAAGACTAAAAAGTAGAAAATAATTTATATGTGAAAAAAAACATAAAAAAAACACGCTTTTATTTAATGCACTAAAAAGTCGAAAATATGTTTTTTTACCAAGTACCCTATATGTACTATAAATGAAAGCTTGGGGCGCTCAAAATTTAGATATATAATCTTTGATTTACATAAATCCGTTAATGTATCAACTGTATATAATTTACTGTAAAACAACCGTAGATTTCTCAAATGAAAATCCTGAAACTGTGTATAAACGTGTGATATTCATTTCCCTAATTACTATTGTATCAAATTAAATACGCTTAATGAAACTGAATTGATCAATTTTATTAAACATTTAAAAAGTTGAGCGCCCCAAGCTTTTATTTATAGTCGCATATAGATGACTTGGTAAAAAAAAATATTTTCTACTTTTCAGTACATTGAATAAAAGATTGTTTTTTTTAAATCTTTTTTTACATATAAAATTTGTTCATTCAAATCTCCTATCCGCTCAAATCAGCCATGTATTTCTATCAAACACGTATTCATTGAATTGTATCCATTGCGTAATGCTTGAAAACAAAAAAGTATTTATATTCCAAACAAATAGAATCCTCGTAGGCCGCGAGGCAAACAAAATTAAATCTAATAAACGTTTTTTCAACACTGTCCTCTTCTGTATTTAATTAATTCCGTTAAGGCGGGATATACATTTACATCGATAAAAAAACGATTTATTTTTTTTTCTCTTCAAACGATAGAACTATATATGTAGAACATTTTCCCAAAGTTTCAAAGCGAAATTCGAAAAACTTCAAACGTTACAGCCCGTCAACGCTGTACCTCACCGCTCGGATTCGGAGCGGGCGTGAACTTCAAACGCGTTTTTCTCAAAACTGCATTATCGAAATTGGCGTGCAGGATTACTCAAAAACAATTAAGCCGATTGAGTTTAAACTTGGTAGAAATATTGATCATATTGGTACCTTCTACTTGACGAAAGTTGTTTTTGAAAATTTCGAAAAAAACTACCTTTTTAATCCACATTTTACAGAAATGTTGCGTGAAATGTTATTTTTTTTTTGTTAATGCGTGCCATTTTCTCAAATTTGCATTTTCTTCATTTTAATTACCGGCACATAGAAACTATACATGTTCTAACTGAAAAACCACAGTAACTCGGTATAAAATCATTTGCAAATTTAACCATTTTTTTGTATGGAAAAGTGATTTACTCATAAAATTAATTACACATCTATTTAGTATGAATATCAAGCTGTTAGAAAATATACATATACATATATTTTGTTCGCTGTACAAAATGGCCGACTACTCGAAACTTCTCGAAACAGCTTTTTTCCCATTAGCGTGACAAATAACTTCAACAATTTTCACTCGATTTACTTCAATTTTTCATTCATGGAATTTCTGATTAATCGAAAACTTTTCATTTTTTGAGCAGTTTATGAGCAGTTATAACGACTTTTTATTATTGAAAATTCATTTCTTAAGTTCAAATACCCACAACTTTTGAATAAAAAAATATTTTTTTTTTCATTCCGTACGTACTCTAGGTATTCTAATGTGACGAGAATTTTTGTTTTTTGTTCTAGGTAAAAAATTGTGAATGCTAAATGTCACGCCGCGGAACGCCCAAAAAGATAACAAAAGAAAATATTAGTAGTCGGCCATTTTGTACATCGAAGAAAAAAATTCTAACAGCTTGACATTCATACTAAATAGATGTGTAATTAATTTTATGAGTAAATAACTTTTTAATATGAAAAAAATGGTTAAATTTGCCCATGATTTTATACTCGTGACTGTGGCCTAAGGCCTCAATTTGAAAAAATTGTTTCGTATACTCAGATATACTATTAAAGTATACCTAAAATTTGATAATTGTAGGATAATTATTTCTTAGTTTAAAAAATCCCTCAAAATTGCTCATTTTTTCCTGTCTGAAAGTATATCCCGCCTGAATTCGACGGAAACGAATTAATCCCTCGTTTGCCAATGGCAAGAAATTAGGCGATAATGCTGTAGCCAAGATGTATGACGGTGGTGTGTGGGTCTCAGAGAAATGGCAAGCGCAATGTCAGGATGGGTCAAAAAGACCTCGGTAATATACCAAGTATAACGGGGCGATAAATCATTTTCGCATGCGAGGGGAGTTTCGTTACGGATTTTCCATGGAGGACGAATGGGGTGATAAACTATGTACACGTATATGGAGTCAGTAGGGTCTCGACGTGAATTTAGATATCACGGATGTCTCGAACGAGCGGAAGTAGCCCGAAAAAAATCGCTTCCTTGCTAAACTTCCTGGGGATTCGCGGCACATAGAGTCCCATTGCCCATTGTGCTCGAGAGTATTGCCACCGTTGGAGCGCTCTAATGATTCGTTCTGATCCGGTGTCCGAGGGTGACTCCCGCGTGTTCTCCCTCCGATTCTCCTCGATATCCTTTCTCCAACAACGCCGAGACTCTTCTAGTCTCGATTGCCCACGTGGCGGCCGAGCAAAACTCCACCGACGTACATAAAAGTCCATTTAGCGGCTGACAGAAGGGGCGGATGGGCACTCACTTCACCCTTTGGATCGTGGCGACTGCGCCCTTTCTTTTGACAGCGTAGTTGTCATAGGGATCGTGATGCGATGAGCGAGACGACCGAGAGAGATATGCACATCGTGACTCGCTTTTTTTCAGGCTCTCAATAGCGAATTCAGCCCAGCCCCCCCATAGAGGGGGAGGGGGGGGCTGGGATGAAGAAGGGCGAAAGAGAGAGAAGGTAATGGCTTGGTAATACGCGAAGGGAAACACGCGTCGACCGGAAACGATTCAATCTCAGCTCGCGTTGCAGTGACCGAGTTGGCGATACTCCCCTAATTTATCGTGCCCTCCATGACAGACATAATCACTGCAATTCTATTCCAGGACCGAAAAAAGTTTCTTCCATTTCCCAAAGTCGATAAAAATCGCTCGATCCACGTCTTCTACAATTTTTTTGCCTTTTTTTTGGAGAAATTAGAAGTTGAGACTGCAAGATGAGTAGGGGAGATCTAGGAGGGTTGATACAGAGGTAAGTTGAAACAGTGTCACTGTCTCGGTACTGTCTGAACTCTTGCGAGTTCAATTGCGTCACATCGACACCCGCGCCAAAAAAATTGGCCAAAGTAAGTATTTGTCGTATTTTTCATTAAGCTCTAATTCCCTTGTATATATTTGATGGTATGTGATGTGCATTGCTTGGAAGCTTACTAGGTGAGCATTCGATTTGCCATATTGAATTTGTTGTTTTGCAACTCTCTTTATCAATAGTGAGTTCCGAATCAAGTGGCATCGCATTTTTGACATCTAGAAGGGTTGTAACAAGGTGTTTCAACTTACCTCGGTTGCCGTAATGTTTTCATACGCTTATATTTTGCGGTGTGGTTTGCAAGTCTTGCATTTGTTTTATTTCAGATGCCGAATAAATATATCAGGAAAACGGATAGAGGCATGGCGAGCCGAGAAATATATGAACTCGTCGCTGTAGAGGTTACTCTACGGGACGAAAGATCAAGCACAAGGAGAACGTGGAAAGTGAAGACGAGGAAGAGTATTTTTGCGTGTGTTGTATGGAATCGTATTCAAACAGCCGGCCTAATGAAAAGTGGGTGCAATGCCTGGAGTGCAAAGCATGGTCGCACGAAGCCTGCACTGGTGGAGAACTTTCATATGTATGTCACAATTGTTTGTCAGAATAGAGATTGATTGGCTTTCTTGCCATAAAGTTTCTCCTTCAATTTATTTTTTGGTTTGCTATATTTTACTATATAATTCCGTAAGAATCGTGAGTTTATATTCGTTTCAGTTAGAACTTATGAAAATTCGTCAGACTGAATTAAAAAATGAGACTTAGATTAATGTCGAGGTTAAGATTTTTTTATTTTTAATAAAGTTTTTTAATAACAATGTGTTTTGACATAATTTATACCCAAGTTTTGTACCAATTCCCAGGCGTTTCAACTCACCTCGATAGCTGTTTCAACGTACCTCGATATGAGGAGAGTTGAAACAAAACGACTTATTGTACTTAAATGGTTTTTTTACAGGTGACATAATTCCTGTAGTTCATAATTCATTTCTAGTCGAAAATCGATTAGTCGATTAAAAAAGCTACAAAGCAATTTAATATTTACCTGAATCTCTCGTTTCGATCGCGAGATATGGGGTTAAATCTGAAAATTGTTTTAACCCTCCTAGGTCTCCCCTACCTAAGAGGGAATCTCCGATATGTGACGTAAAACGGGGCTACTTTGAACAGGTTTTGGAAGTTTTTTATTGGTAACTTTTTTTAACATTCTAGATACCAACTTTTCTTGCTTCAACAGAACAGTGTGTCCTTTGGCTATCAAATGTATAAGAAAGTCAAGCTCCACCACCACCTCACAATTTGATATATACATGTTTTTAAGTGTCAAAGTGGCCCCGAGTGTGGGGCTTCTTTGACGGGGCATTGAAATGCAACTTATGTCAAAGATTAAGCGTCACTTTGGAATCATTTTGATAAAAAATGTAATATTTGAGCATTATACATGGAATTAAATGAAAAACAACGATTTTTTTAAACCAAATTATCATCGTTATTAAAGCAGCAGAACCCGGACAATTTTCGTCCAATCAACTTGAAATTTTAACTGTAGCTTCTTAGATTGCTTTAACAGTCAAGTACGAGCGCTTTTTCGATGAATCTAAAATTGCAGAAAACATATTACTTTTGAGATGAAAATTATGGTCGAAAAAACGAACTTTTTTAAACTACTAAAATTTACGACAGTTCGACTGCGTGTCGCGGAGAGGGTTGACTGAAAAACGGTAGTGCTATAGTGACTCGTGCGCCGCCGTTTTGTACACTTTTGACAAATAACTTTTTTCTTACATACTTCAATATATACCTCATAAAACCTAAAAGCTCTTTTGACCATGTATTTTATTCCTTTCTTGAAAAAAAATCCAAAGAAAACGGTCGAAAATGGGCAGTTACAGTGGTGCCCTCCCTTCAGGGAGGTTGGAGCGTTAGCCACAATCCGAGGTTACATTTAATAAAAAAAAAACACATGTTATTGTTTAGACTATACTGAGTCTTTAAGATTTTTTTGAACTTTGTTCACCACCAAACACCAGAGATAAAAAATAATTTAATGTATGTAATTTAACGTGTGGTTAGATGGGCAAGACTTTCACACTAAAGGTTCTGTAATTTTTTTTTGTTATTTAGCACCAAGATAAACCATTTCTAACAACGCATTAACGTAAACTCAACCTTTGTAAACATTTAGAAAAAAAATCGTCATCTTGTCCATCGTAAACCATGGGCCAATAATCTCGTGACGTAAATATGAATAGACATAATTATAAATTACTCAAAATTTCATTGTGAATTGTATAAAACATTCGTTGTCGTAGTTTTTTCATAATAATCATCAATAATGTTATACTTTTTCAAGTTGGTAGTAATACAAAAGTTATTCTACTTTACGCAATGAAAATATTAAAATGCCTAATTTTGCATTTTAATTGTATATTTACAAAAATTAGCATATACAGAATAAATCTGTACCTCGTATGCGTTTTTTTGAGGTTCATTGAAAGAAAAGGAATAAACCGTCATTTGACGAAACTGAATCGCTCCAACCTCCCTAAGAAAACATTTTACATAAAAATATCAAGTACCTGGGGTGCTATTATGGGCACTTAATGAGTCTTATAATTGTCATTGAGATCAAAATCAACTTTAGCAACATTACGATCAACTTTCAGCAACATTATAATAAACTCGAAAAACAAATTGTTGTTGAAGTTTATTCCCCGCACCCGCCGCCCGCCACAGAAGCCCAAGCGGGCTCGCTGCGAGCACATTTAAAACGTATTTTGGCGCTGTGTCAAAGTAGCCCCCAAAAACTGCGAAAGTTACCCTGAATGTCAAAGAAGCCCCGTTTTTCGGTATTGGGTAGGAACGAAGTGAGCACGATGCTGTCAATTAGAAACAAGCATCTCTGGGGTACAACACTGAAGAAAATATCAAAGTGCAATCGACAACCCTTCAGGCCTTCGTGTCATTCAGACCTTCCAATAGCTGTCATCCAATACTCCTACCCCCAACAGAAGAAATAGCTCTCCTTTAGCCAGCGCTCATCCCGGTTCTTCGATTCTTTCAAGGATACTTAGCATTTGTTAAGGGTGTCATTGCATTAGCCCGGAGGAAAAAGGGTCACGGACCCACGGCTCATTTATATCCGAGAGCTTTCATCAACTTTTCGTTTGTGTATGGCACAATGAGACGTTGCTCGAGGCGCCGACACAAATTTGTCCCCATCTGCCTCCAATAGAGAGCAATCGCGTACTCATTGCATATAAATATATCGGTTTTACACAATGTTCTTCCAATCATGGCGAAATCGCCGTCGAATCCAACTGATACGATGACTTCCAATCGAAAAAACCTTCTTCAGTTTCCCAAAAATTCATTGATAAATCAAATGGTTGACTTTGACTGAACTCTTTGGTCCGAAGAGCTTGATTGCCTGATGGATCATGAGGATCAACGTTGATGACTCCGGATAAATATTTTTCTTCAATTTATTTTTCCACTCGAAACATTCGACTCGTAGTAGACGAGGTTTCAAGCCACTCATCTCGCCAGGTGATACATCGTTCTCGCTCCGTCAAAATACATTTAAAAATGATATTCTCAGCGGCAGGCGAGTCTACACCTACCACCCGCGATGACCGTAAACGGCTACGAACTCTACCTATGAGTCGTTTTTCGAGTCCTTTTTTTGTTTCTCCGCTGGCCGCGAGTTTCGAATGCCACCTCGTAATAAATTACGCAATTAGTACGGCATTTGATCAACGCGGAACGCCCTCGTTGCCTATGTGGAGATTCAACTCCGATGTTTGTCTACCAGCTCTGTCCAAATTCCACAAATACCGAGCAACGAGAAAAAAAAAATTCTTCAATTAATAAGGAATAAAAGATTCACCAATAAAGATCGAGCCAATAAAAGTTATGGCAAATTGAAGTCGAGCCAGAACCAATGGTACTTTTTTCCTTACCTCGCCAGCCCGATTCGTTTTGCCCAAATTTATTGTAACAGGGGAAAGGGTGCTCTGGGATGACGTTCGAGAGTCAGGTTAGAATTTAAGGTGGTCATTGCGTCAGGAAAGATACGTAAGAGAGAAAGCTGGAAAGCGAGGAGCCAGGAGAGGCTTGTACGAAATACCGGAGCTCGTGATGCATTTGGGCTCTGGTAGAGACGAGGGCCTTGTTTATAATGGGTTCAACAAGGGTGCTAGAAACCAGTGGGGGTTCTTATGGCCCCCTAAGGCGTGCGGGGGCCGAGTCTGGTGAGGTGCCCTCGATCCGCAATGAGCGGCGTTAAAAGCGACGGGCTGTCTTGTACACACATACATATGTACGTATATATATATATATATATATATATATATATATATATATATATATATATATATATATATATATATATATATATATATACATGTATGTATATATATATATGTGTGTGTGTGTGTGTGCGTGTATATAAAATATTATATGTGTTTGGTGCACAGGGTTTCCGCGGCCCACGACGGCGCGTCTCGTGGCTTGCCGCGCGCTTATGGCATTTAGGGATAACAAGAGGGCCACTTCATCATCGAACTATGGGCCTTTATATGGCGCGATCTATTCACAGCGCGGCAAACTTATCCCTTCCCTTGCGCTTTTTGGGTACCAAAAATGGGCATCACTGGTGTACAAAAACAACCCAACGATGCTTCGTAATCCTCACCGATCACAATTTCCTTCTTGTTATTACAAATTGCGAGACAAGCGAATGTCGCCTATTACAATGTTGAAAAAGACTAGGTTTCTATTTGTTTTGAATGTTCTTTTATTGTTTCAAGCATACTTTGATGTGGGCAATTCAATGAATACGTATTTGATCAAATATGTCGTTGATTTGAATGTGTAGGAGATATATTTGAACGAAAATATATGTTTATTTGTATCGAGTAAATGTGTCATTCAAGTGTATTGTTATTCCGGATGAGTGAACATTGTATTTGAATTAGTGGTATTTTGATTTGTGACCAGCAATTATTATCATATTTTTATTGTCATATTATTATCGTTTTATATATTGTATGTTTTTCTGGATTATTATCATATTATATCATACGCTATTGGAATTAATTCTGGACACTTTTAGTAGAAATTAGGTTTTTTATATTTACGCAGAGAATGTATATTCTGCTACGCCGAAATTATACTGCGACGTTTTTATTTCAATCTATGATGTTTAGATATGTGTTGAATATCTACTTAATATTTGCTTTCGTAAGGCTGCTTTGATAATAATGTAAAATATAAGTGATTATAACGTAAAAATGGTCAATAAATGCGAAATTTAAAATAAATTGAAAAGTGTCCAGAATGAATTTCGCCAGTGCATATCTTCATTGCATTATCATATTTTCTCATACACAACACCGATTAGTCCGTGTTGTTAGCAATTCTGGATGCCAAAAAATTATTCGAAATATACCGTATTACTGCAAAAATGCTGGTTAATTTAAATAAAACATTTGGATAGACCCATTTGGTCTATAAGACTAAATATTTTTTTGAGTAAACGAAACCAATTATCCAAATGATGAATATACATTTTTTGGTACTCAGCGCTGTTGAACAAATCTTCATTTGAATAAATAAATACCTATATTTGAAATAAATCTTTGGAATAGCAGAATAGAATTTTTAAAAACATTGACTTTAAGAAAATATTATTGTATTCAATTGAAAAACGATTAAGGGGTGAGATGCAGTGAGAGTTTTCAAAAAATCGATTTTTTAAAAACATATTCTTGAAATATGATGTTTCAAAAATATTCCCTGAAAATTTCAAGTCAATTCGATGAATTGTTTCCGGAATATCCCACAATTAGTGAAAGGGCGTCGGGTCCCCAACGTATAGACGTGGCTGACAAACACGCAAACGATAATACCCGGGAAGGCAGAATGCTTTGAAGACAACAACAAATTGATATTTTGGAAGCTTCAAAATCGGCAGAAGCCCTATTGCATGGGCCAGGAATTGATGATTCGATTAAATTGTTTAATTAGTATTTCTATACATAAATCAAGTGTAAAATTGGAAAACTCTTTCAGAAATTTTCAAAAACTATGAACTTTAGCAAAATTTTATAAAGAATTTTTTCGTTTTAAAATTGCCCAAAATATTTTTAAAAAATAATTCATCCCGAAAAACTTTGATTTTCTCAAAAATTATTTTAACAATTGGCTATAAACAATTGAATGCTCGACTTTTCGGCAAAACATTGTGATATTCGGATTCAGCGGATCAAAATACATAAAAAACGTTTTGCTTCATCCATCGAGCTCAACATTTTACGAACATATAATACCGTATCCACATCGAAAAACTTTAAACGCGTTTTTCACGAAACTATGTTTTTCAAGTCGGTGACCACTATAATTCAAAAACCACTCGACGGATTTAGATGAAATTTGGTGTGCTTATTAATAGCATTAAAAACTAGTCCTTAATCGGAGCATTTTCATTTTTGTCGAAAATTTCTATTTTTTTTTAACAATCAACGAGCGATTTTTTGGTTGAACATCGAAAGTTATCTGTCGGAAGCCGCCATTTTGTTAATTAAAAAAAAGCTTCGATTAAGCACTAGATTTATTATTAAACTAATGATTTTTTTTGGTTTTTTTATTTCAGATGATCCAGACAAATTTTGCTGGTCACCGCAAAGCACTACATGCCGAAGGGGGTCCGACAAAGATGGCGATTTTCTTATAAATAATCAATATTGTTCTTCAAAAATGTGTACAAGTCAAATTGAAATGTAACCAAAAAAGTCTGTGTAACCACTTTTGTAAAACAAACTTAATTAATATAAAAAAAAATTATTGAAAATGCTCGTTTTTTCACGCCTTTGACTGCATCTCACTCCTTAACTAAAAAATCAACCGAATAAACATTAATTTGCTTAGATAAAGTTCTCCAGAGAATTTTTTTCCATTTTCTTTGCTCGAATTACCGTATCTTGGTGAACATAGGAGGATAATTTTGTTCTTCCGCGTAGTAAAAAAATAGTACAATTTTGGCACGACTTTCTCTACCGCCAGCCGTAGCAATTTTCGATTTTTTTTCCATTGGTTATTCATTCGCAATGAGAATTGATTAAAACGCAAGAATATCCACGATGCTCTCGTGACCCCGGAAATGTAGATAAGGTTTTTATTTTCCGTCGTGTGCTCTTTTTTTTTCGTGTCTTTCGACTTCCCGTTGAGACAATGCAAATCGAGCGGTCTTTCGCGTCGCGTGTGTACACGTTGACGGGTCGATCGATCCAACATCGAGATTCGATCGACGATGTTGCTCGACCAATGTATATGTATATACAAAGGGGTACGGAGCCGAAATTCAAATTTAGACTGCTACTTACGTAGTCAAATCGTCGGTAGCATTCGGTAGTTGAAAGATAGGGATCTATCGGATCACACGCAGCGTGTAGGACACTTCGAAGTCAACATTTATCGGCTGGGAGAAGAGATGAAAGAACGGTCCACCGCACAGTCCGCTACCAATAATCACCATAGCCGTAGTCGTTTCAACGGCGATAGAATTTTCCTCCCGGACGAATCCATCCCTATCCATCTATAGGGAAAAGTGCATTTATTTTCCCGTGACCGATATCAACTGAAAAATAGTTCGATCCGAATCTGAGAGAAAATCACGGTCCCACGATTCTCCTCGATACTCAACCGATTTTTCACTTTCCAACGTTACCCACGTGAACGGCCCCGCTTCCAAATTCGACTTTCAAATGACCGTGCTTCTTCGGTACTACAAAAAAAAAACCATGAAAAAATCGTTCGATCTTCAACGATACGGATTTGGAGTACATCCGCGATAACGATCGGTATCGGGTTGGAACACGGCGCCTCGAACGAATAACTCAGAGTAAAGGTCAACACTTTTTCTCCGTTTAGCCGATTTTTCTTTCGTTATTCGGAGCGGCGAAAAAAGGAGTTGCGGCAATATTTCCTTTTTTCGAGCGTGAACGCGACCTTTGGTTCCGCTGGTATTAATGAAAACAGAGACAAATCGGTTGGTCGAGGATGGTCCCGAAATGACAGAGGACTAGAGAGAATTCCTCGAGCCGTCCCCTCTTTTTCGCTCCGGACTCAAACGAGCCTCGATATTTTCACGTTTGACCGAAAGATCGGTACGTTTGAGGGGCGCGATATCTTCGATATCTCGGCTGGTCAGATGCGCTTGACGGACGAGAGGACAGCCGATAATCGGCTCGAAAAGGCGAGTGTTCGAGAAAGCGAGTCACTTGTGCATTTTTTATCTTCGTTTTTCGGTATTCGTACGTTTTCACGTATTGATGAGGTTCCCCTTGGCCTCTGACAACTTACCGATTTTCTCGTTCGAGGGGACGAGGGCTAAAAAATGATCCCACGATCGGGGTAATCATCGTGTCCTTTATGGCCCGAGAGACATTTCTTTCGATCGTTTTACCCTCGTGAACGTTTCGTTGACACGCTTGTTCAACCGATTTCCCCTTTGTTTTATCGCGTTCTTTTTCTCGCCGGGAGGATCGACACGACGAGGAAAAGCAACGAAACTCATGTCCTGTGCGTGTCCGGAGATCGACATCAAGATCGATTCCGTAGCATCTCGTCTAGACGAATACTAAATGAGTATTTACATTTATCGCTGTGTGCACGCTTGTCGGTAGGCAAGAGCCAATCGAATGATGGACCAGCCGATGTTACTCTGCGTTGGATCAACCGCCCGACGACGTTTTCCGTAGCGTTGACAAATCGTAGTGACCGGTAAACACTACTCGAGACTCACGAACGATTCGTGTAATTCTAGAATTTTTTAAGGTTCAGCAAATTGAAAATCTAAAGAACTTTTTTTACGCGTCTTAAGGGAGACTTTGTCCTTGAAATGCAGCGGGAGATGTTAGCGGCTCAACATGAGCAGCTAGAAGAAGAGAAGGGATGCCTCTATGGACCAGGCATTGCCGATTTGCGGTAATTATAAACACATTTGTGTAAACACATTACAAAACTTTAAACGCGGTTTTCTCGAAAACACGTTTTTAAAAATGACTGACATTCTCGTGACCGCTGTAACTAATATATCGACCTGAAATTTGGAGAGCATACTCAGAAAATATGTCTTCACGGAATGACGGATCGTTTTTTCGATAGATACATTTTTGCATTTATTATTTATCTTTTTATGCGAAAAAAACGCGAAAATTCGATTTTTTTTTAAATTGCCGCCATTTTCCGAAATTTGTACTAAACGAAAAACCCATCCGTCATTCCATGACCAAAGGGTCACAGATTGATAATATGCTTTGAATTTGTGTTTCAGATCAACAAAGAGGCAGGGGCAGTGATGTCAGCGGTTTAGCTCCCGCGATTTGAGAACCTGTTTTCGTGGAGCTGCAACGGCCGCCATTTTGGTTTAAAAAAAAAAAAAAAATTTTTTTAACGTTCTGTATATCATGAATAAAAGCAAGAAAAAAACAGCACTCAAAAAGCTTTACTCGTTTCCTTTAAAAAAAAATAAAATGTAAACACCTGAAATATGACACTCCAAGGACAAAGTCTCCCTTAAGGAGCTATACTAGTGTAACACTTTCAAAAAATCGATTTTTTACCTTTTTCGACAGTTTATCCTTTCAAGAATATCCTATAGAATTTCAAAAGAAATCTTTAAACGCGTTTTTCTCGAAATGAGATTTTTCAAATTTGCTGACATTGTAGCTCAAATAGCAATTATCCGATTTACTTGAAATTTGAACGGAGTACTCTTGAATATATTTACTCTACAATGGCGTAGGATATTTTTCATTGGATGAAAATTGACCATTTGGCATTGGAAAAAAGGACCATTTTATAGGCAAGAAAACACACCTTTTTTCATAACTACGCCATTTTGTTAGATTTTGATATTTTTCGAAAATCCTACGTCATTGTACAGGAAATACCTTCCAGTTTAACGACATTTTTTCCTTTTTCGGTCTTAGCTACTCAATCGGACGGAATCATGTCAGCAATGGAGGATTTTTTTTTGGCGCCTCCGAAGGCAGCGCATAAGTAGCTTGGATCTCAATATTTTTCTATGAAAAAATATTTAATATAGGTCAAATATAGCCAAATATATTCTCAATTTTCCGAAAAATTGAATTGAGTATTTTTCTTCCAAAAAATTCCCGAAAATCACCTCGATTTTCAGCGTTCACACTGGTATAGCCCCTTAAGGGATCTGCGTAAGCTTAAAATGTCGACGGGACGATATTTTCATTGCGTCGTTGATAGCCTAGAGTGTTAACTTGAATTTGCAACAGAGATTTTGTGAAAGTTCCAAAAATTCCCCGAGTTACAAAGATTTTTGTGCAGACTCAGATCGTACACTGCCTCACCCTTTTTTGGTTTGCGCTTTTCACGAAAGTATGTTTTACGTGACGGTGTAAGTCATCGATAAAAATTTTCCGATTCGCTTCGATTCGGACAGAGCATTGCTTATACCATTTTCTATCGTACAACCGGATGATTTTCTCACATGATTATCCGTTTGTTAATAAAAATCGACAAAAGTTGTTTTTTCTGTGCAAAATCGAATTTATTTTTCTTCAGCTTGCCATTTTCGTAATTTACAAAATTTTACAAATTTATCCGGTTATCCGAAAGATTTGTGATTATACGAAAAGTATATTTTCTTTATTTCTCATTTGAGATTAGCATGATTGCCTAATAACTACACCCATTTACATCCACCCACACCCACACCTACCTCCACCCACACCGAAAAGCTACGCAGCAACAGTGGAACATTGTTTATATAATAATAACATTGTTTATCAATATTTTTCAATAAAAAAAAATACCTCAAGCTTGGCAAGAGTGTGTACCAATAATGTGTAAATTTCCGCCCTCATTATCCCAATATTCTCACCAGAAAAAATATTGAAATTCGACCTGTTTTTTGCCGTAAAAAAAACTTTAAAAAAGCTCTTACTGAGGCTCGATGCTGGAGTCTCGTGATCGTGTTTCTTCATATTGCGATGTTCCAGATAACTCGAAATAATTATACAACGAAAGAATCTTTTTTGCACGATTATTTTGATCGAAAGGTGGTTTTTGTGGTGTGCGCATGTCTTGGGGTGGCGGAAATCGATCTTTTGATGTCCATATCGATAAGACAGGGATGGAGGGTGAATATGAGTGAAAGAGAGAGGGAGAGAGGGAGCGATATCGCAGAAAGAGAGAGGAAGACAAAGAAGGGTGGTAAGCGTGTTCAAAGCCGAAGAGTTCATCGCTGTTGGCCATCTCTTCCTGTGACTCTTATGAACCCGAGGTCATGAACGCTCGGATTCACGTCTACGACCGTCAAACCCCTCCTCATGTGTTACAGAGTGTCAAGAGTTCCTCCGGGCCTCGGGCGAACTCGTTGCATATTAAAAGAGGAAGCGCCCGTGCATCGTTGCGCATTATACACGCTATGGTTTTTCGATAACATTTGTCGAAAATTTAAGATACCGAGTATTCGGAATGTTCAAGAGGCTGGTGGCTGCACAGGAGAATATTGAAAAAATGCATCGGGGCTTGAAATTCTTAACACTGCAAATCCAAGTGTGTTCACGGAGAGAATTAAATGTTAAAAATTACCGTGCAATTACGGTAATCAGATGACAACCCTGAAAGTTCGCTTATTATTACTGAGCAAAACACAGATTTTCACGAAAATAAAATAAAATTTCTTCTTCAGATAGAACATTTTACCGGATTTTCGAGTAAATTTTGATGTGTAACAAAATACGCAAAACCGAAATTTAAAAAATCCATAATATCAGCGAAATGTTACTGTGCATTTTATTATTTTATGCCTTTCAAAAATGTCTATAAAAAAAGGATCGTCTTTATAACGGTTATTTTAAGATTTATTATCAAATTTAATGAGTATTATAGGAAAATGTATTGTGCTCTCGGGAAAATTATCGTGCGCGCTTACCCTTCTTGTATAGTAAAATTTTGGCTACGTATTTGAAATGTTCTGTAACGCGAGTTAAAAAAACTGTCGCATACGAATTATGTTTTTTTTTCACTTTTCACCACATTGAAATATATCACGGTAATTTTTACCGTGAAATTCACGAAAAAAATTACTTTTTAATTCTCTCCGTATTGTTTCAACACAGTTATATGTGTTAAATCTTGTGGTCACTTTTTACACATTTCCGAGTGTGTAATTTCGGGATTCGCTTGATGCGCTTTATATTACACACTCAAGTGTATTATTTCTATGCGTATTAGGTGTATTATCTGATTTCTTTCTATACGCTACATGGGTGTTGGTCGAAAGCATCACAGCCCATCTAGTGAAAGCATAGAATATTTCACAACTCCAAAATTAAGGCCTTATATGCGCGATTTCGCCGATTTTCAAAGGTACTTTTCTAGACGCGGTTAAAAAAAATGACGCATATATTGACAACATTTGTTCACAGATCATTTATGCACATGGTTAGGTATATGTAAAAAAATCAGAAATATTAACAGATGGCGGAGATATAACATAATAAAGCAATGTATTTTTTTTTGTAACGTCTTAAAAAATCGATTTTTCTTTTCGATTACGAGCCAATATTCATTGGCTCTAGCCGGCCAATGAATATTGAGTGATCGTTCAAGGATTTCGAAATTCAGAATGTCCGCCAAAAAATAAATCTGCCATGCACTCTAATTCCTTGTAGCATAAAAAACAAAATAAACAGCGAAGCGTTACATTTTCTGAACAATTTATTATAAAAATTTGTAACAAACACCAATTAGACCATATGTGTCATTATGTATTATACATAGAGTACAGCTACGATTGGTCCGCAGTTTGACTACCGAGGACAACTGTGGGACGCATTGCGATGCGCGGAAAACTGTATTTGAAGACAAAAATGATTAATTGTTTGTAAAATTTGGAAATTTCAAAGCTCTTGAGCGACCACTAAATATTGGCCGGCTAGAGCTTTGGTGAGGTTAATAAAAAAATTATAAAGCGTAAAATTCATGGGTGAGAAGTGGATGAAAACAAATCGATTTTTTAATGAAAATTAGCATTTCTGGAAGGCTTGGGCGACCTCTAAATATTGGTTCACCGCTCGCAACTTTAGCAACAATTTTTTTTTCTTTAAATAAAATAATCGTTTGGTGAGAAAAAGGAAAAAAATAGAGCCCGAACGTGTGCAACCCTAACGTATACAGATTATATTTGGTATTTTATAACTGACATGTAAATTTTAAGATACTTAATTTGGATCAACTGTTTACAAATATGCACAAAATGTGTTTAACTTTACTGTAACACACATAAATGCATTATTCAAGGCACATTTGATATTTAAACGTGTAAATGTCTGCAAGTACACGTGTGTTGAATCATAAACCATAACATGTTAAAATTTAATGCAATTCAAGTGTTTCAAAATACACGTCAAATGTGTTTTAATTTGCTGTAACACACTGCGTTGTTTATAAGTTGTCTGCGGCATTTACACGTGTTAATTCCTAAAATTACAAACCTTACATGCAACAAATAACACACTTGGATTTGCAGTGAAGCTAAATTCAATGCAAATTTGCAAATTCCGCAAGATGTCTGCGAGTTCATTATTTTTTCCACACAAGACCAGCTGTCATTTTTCGCTCATGTCGAAGGCCTGTCGTTTATAACTGAGCGGACTTTCAGACGTCAGCCGAATGCAAATCGAAGGAGCAAATACGATAGGAAACCTTCGGAAGGAGCAAGAGGTCGACACATTTGTATCCCTCCTTCTGTAGTTCAGCTGTCCACTCCTGGTGCGTCCTTCGATCGACCGGATATACAAATATAATTCTTGCCTTTTAGTTTCATTTGCATACTACTTGAAGGGGCTCGCGAAAGGGCGGAAGCGATCGAACTGTCAACGCGTGTCATTACCATAAGAGGCGCTGCAACAATCGATCTGTGATTAGACCTTTACCAGTCTAATCACAGATCGATTTGTTATCCTTACGGTGAGGCCAAATACGACAAACAAGTCCGTGATCTATTGATGCGCCGAAGTGCTTTCATATTTTGGGGAAAAAGGTGACGAAGGGGTAAGAAAGGGAAGAAAATATTGACCCAACGTGCAGGTACACGAAGCGCGCTTTCATCGTTGTTTAGTAATTTAATTGAAATACTACTTGTTACTTGATAATTTAATCAAAATTACTGAACTACCATACGCTACTTACTAATTGAATTGAAATTATTTGATTGAAATAGTCAATACTAGTTGCTTACTAATTTTATTGAAATTGTTCAATTGAAACAATTACTACTCGTGACTAACTCATTCAACTAAAATGATTTATTTTAAATAATGACTACTAGTTACTCTTAGTAATTTAATTGGAATTATATGTTTGAAGTCATTACTACTGGTTACTTACTAATTCAATTGTAACGATTTAATTCAAATAATTGCTACTAGTTACTTACCAATGTAATTGAAATTAATTAACTAGATCATTTACTACTATTTACTTAGTTATTTAACTGAAGTAATGACTACTGGTTACTTACTTATTCAATTGACATTTTTCAATTGTAGTAGTTACTACTACTTGCACGAAAAAAAAATTCGTTCATCCATACAACATTCAGTTGGTTTGACAAAATTGTATCTTTAAATACGGTCAACTTGATTTTTGATTGGCATAACAAAACAGTATAGTTGGGCAGTAACCAAAGATACATTTGAACCATCTGCTTATTTAGCATGTCTGAGCAACTGTTGAAACAACAACATTTCGAGACAACAAAATGCATTTCGCACATTCAACGATTCTTTTTTCTCAGTGGGGGCTAGTAATTATTTGATACTTGAATAAAAAGTTTACAGATATTTTACTCAAGTATTTACACCACGGTCTAGAAGTATCGGCTTTCCGCTGACTGGTTGGTGGGGCAGCCGGTGCGCGGCTAAGCGGTCACCGCTCCGAGTATTGGCCACGCACAACGCTGCTTGTCTCGGAGTATCGCCCGAGCCAAACTCCGACAGTCCATCCACCAGTATCGGGATATATATATATATATGTATATATATATATATATATATATATATATATATATATATATATATATATATATATATATATATATATATATATATATATATATATATATATATATACCCACACACACGTATCAAACGCAGGGCTCTCATCGCCCTACAGAAAGGAGCAAGGAGACGGATAATAACCAATTATTTTCGAGTATATCATTAGAAAATTACGGAGTCACGTTCCGAGACACAACGCCGAGAAAACTTTCATCCCCACCTCTGTGGCCTCCCTCCCTTTATTTTACCTTTAATCCTTATTTTTTGCAAGGTAGCTTGAATTTTTCGCTTGTGCTTTCGTTGCGTATGGCGTGGCGCGCAACGTGTGGATCGTCATATATATATATATATATATATATATATATATATATATATATATATATATATATATATATATATGTATGTATATGTATATGTATATGTATATGTATATCCATATAAAAAAATTCTTTTTTCTTTTTTCCTCTTTAGTCCTTCTTCCTTCTTTATTCTTCTTCTCGGTTTTCTATATTCCTTACCTTGGTTCTTCGTCTCTCTCTCTCTCTTTCTCTCTCTGCCTCCTGTTCCATGCGTTCCGTCCGTCTAAAACCCTTCGCTCCTGATGCTACGTCTTGAGCCCTTTTTTCGTCCTTTTTTTGCACTTTTTCAGTTCTCCAGTGCCCGGAGTGAGTATGGGCGAGGGTGTACAGGAGGGTCGACCTTATGGCCCTGGGCTACCGGGCTTCGTACCCTCCTAAGCTGGCTTTTTGCATACAGGGTGTCTCAACGGACTCGGGGCATACTTTTTTCCTGCCAATTGAGATATCCGAAGATGGAATCCTACGTGAAATTTTTATCGATGCTCAGGTTTGCCTTTTCCCGAAATCAAATCTGGAGTTCACAATTAAACGAAAATAAATTGACATTTTACTCGCCATTGACTAATTCTATTTCGTTAATTTATGTTTTATAAAATTTACATTCATCTACACTGACTTTACATTTGCTTTCGTCAAATCGAATTACGTGTAAATGATTGAACATTTATTTAAAATTATCAACGATTTTATTTTCGTTTGAAGGGAATCGATCCATCTCGATTGTGTACAGGATGCAGTTATTTTTGGGACGAGAGTTCCAATAAATCGAATCGTGATGGAGTTTGTTTGAATATTTTTTTATTATAGCAATTTGGTCATTATCGATTTTCGAAATACGACGTAAGATTCGTGTGTGTGTGTGTGTGTGTGTGTGTGTGTGTGTGTGTGTGTGTGTGTGTGTGTGTGTGTGTGTGTGTGTGTGTGTGTGTGTGTGTGTGTGTGTGTGTGTGTGTGTGTGTGTGAGAGAGAGAGAGAGAGAGAGAGAGAGAGAGAGAGAGAGAGAGGCGAATAGATAGTTATTACTGTTCTGTACACCCGGTACCCTCGTGTGCACGGACACCCACTCGAGAGACTCCCGAGAGGAGACCTAAGACCCAAGAGCGGTGATCGTGATACCCCGCGGACTAATGCCGATAATTGCATTTTGCAGTTCGTGAATTCTTACTCCTTTCCTTCCTTGCCGCTGAACCGGCAGCCGTATGCTCCGTTTCTCTTTCATATCTTTCCCCATTTTGCTATACCTTTCTTGATCTTCCCGTCTCTCTCTCTCTCTCTCTCTCTCTCTCTCTTTCTCTCTCGTCCTTACCATATTTCTCTCCACGAGTTCCAGGTTTAGTCCCCCGGTTTGCTGTTCTTTCGCTTCTCTTTGGCGACGGGAACGACACGATCGAAATGACTGCGATAGCTGTAATGAACGACTCCGTCTAATTTTACCGTAAATCTTCTCTTCGCATAATTTTTAAGGAGGCAAGATCAATAACTTTGCGCTCAGAAAAGTGCTTAGGGTCAAAATAATTCGACGTGCTTGAATTCATGTCTATTATAATTGTTAGCTATAGTTGGGATTTTAGCAGTCAGTCGAGATTTTAGGCCTCTGGTAAGGTTAGGTTAAGGCGTCTGCGTGAGCTTCAAACTTCGAGGGAAAAAAAAACATTTTTTCATCGCATACTTTTTTAGCCCAGCTAACTTTTTTAGCCAACTTTAGTTTGCAGTAAAGATTGTGTAAAACAATCGAAAGCTTACCGAGTTATGACAATTTTTGTGAAGGCTGAGATCGACTTCTGCCTTACCCCTTTTTCCTTTGCGTTGGTCTCGAAACTATTGCTTACGAAAGGGTGTAAGTCGTATTGCCAAGTCTATTCGTCGGATCCACTTCAAATCTGGTCGGAGCATTTAGAACTTTTTCTATTGTATGACTAATCAAATAGGTCCAAGTTGATCTGTCAAATGATTAAAGTTGTTTTTTTTGTCGAAAATCGAACTTTTTTTTTACAGCTTGCCATTTTCGTGATTTTCAAAATTTCAAAAAAGGTTATACAAAAGTTTTCTTGCTATGCTAAAAGTAAATATTTTTATTTTCCATTTCCGATCAGCCTAGTTGTCAGAACCGCCTACACCGATTGGCTATTCAGCAACAGCGGCGCATTTTTTAAAGAATAATAACTTCATTGTTTATCAATATTTTCCAATAAAAAACCTTAAGTTTGGCAAGACTATGTATCAATTGTGTGTAGAATTCTGATCTCATCACCCCAATTATCGTATCGGAAAATCGTATAAACAATCGACCTGTTTTTTCGACCTCAAGTCTATGCAGACCCATTGGGCTTTCTACACTATTAATTAATTCACAATGTGGACTATCTGACCTTTCAATTTTTTTACGGTAAATTGCCTCTATCAGCTTCAACCGGGTATCCTTCACTGGAAGCCCAATTTGAAGGGTCAACACATGATACATTTATTTCTAGTAACACGTTGGTTGGAATCAATTAATTTCTTTCTCTGCATGTTGTACACATGTTTGTGGTTACATTGTAATTTTTTCGGAAGAAAATCTTTCAAAGTGTTCGTGGTGCTACAGTTGGCGTTGCAGTCCTCCAGCGACGAGGCCCGAAACGGCAGAATCTCTACCACGCTCAAATGCAATCTGAAACGAAAACAATGTTTTCTTCTTCAAATATATCCAACTGGCTATGAGTTCACGATTCACTTTTCGAAATTTCGAAAAATACAAAAAATGACAGCTTCTCCAAAGAAAACCTCATTTTTCTCTTGAAAAACAGCATGCTGAAGTCATTGTTATCAACAAATGGTTCGTTCAATTGATAAATGCGATCGTAAACCGAAAATGACTACTGTTTGAACGCTAACTGTGCAAATTCAAGTCAATAGTGTGAAAGTTATTCAATATATCAATCTCGCCGTGTCAAGATAGGGGGCACACACAAATTACGTAACGCAACATTTTCCAATTTTCGACCCAGCCCCCCCACTTCCCACGTAACGGGGCGTAACGCTTGGCCAGACCCCCCCCCCCCCTATTCCGTTACGTAACGGGTGCTTTGTCGTCAATAATTGCGACTTTTTTCACAGACATAACTAATTATGCACGGATCGGGTTTATACTCATTTTATGAAGTATATATTCATCTAGTTTTATACCAATTTTTATGACACAATCTCGAAAATTATCCGAGATATATGCCTTGATTTGACGACGAAAAAAAAATTCTCTTTATTGTCCCATCGATATCTCTATGAAAGGTTATCTGTAAACTAAAAGTCAACAATTTATCAATATCTATACAAATGTAGCAATCGTTACGCGTAGCCGTATTTTATTTTGGTTTTTTTTTTACAAAATGCCGATAGTCTGAACATTTTTTTCTATTATCAAAGCCCCTCTTCTGCATTCAAGCAGTCTTTAAAAATAGTAATTATCAAATGTTAAAAACGCGGATACGTACAGCCTTAGTCACTGCGATTACAAAAAAGTTTTTTAAAAAATTGAAAATCGGTTGATAAGTTTTTAAGTATTTTCTCGGACAAGGTCGAAAACACTAGTTTCGAGAAAAATGCGTTCAAATTTTTCGTTCCGTGTATCTTTATATAAAGTTACGATTTTTTCTAGAATATTGATACTTACATTGAAGTATCTAGTCGCGGGCGATATGACGGTTCTTTACCGTCATGATAGTTCACAAAATAATGAGAGCTTGTACGTTATCTATTATAAATGATGGCACGCCCATAGGGGCTGAGGGCACTAAAGTGCCTACCTGTTCTCACTAAAGTGACTATAACTCCGTCAACTTTCGGACTTGTGAATAAAAATGTTGCCAACATATTTTTCAATACGTGTACTTTCAAGAATTCTAAAAAGAAAATTTCTTCAAATTTTGCTTGGGGGATGTGGGAAAGCCACTGTGCAAGTTCTTGCACAGTGATTTTCCCCCTTAACTGACATTGCGTATAGGAAGCTGTGAGCTGTCAACGGTAAAATTGCACTCGAGGTTTAAATAAAAAACTTGAACATGCAGGAATTTTGCTATTTCTGGCAGTTTTTATATCGTGACGTAACGCAAACCTTGACCCCCCCCCCCCCCAATTGCGTTACGTAATTTACGTACGGCCCCATATGTAGTTTCGAGACAATCGCGTTCGATGTTTTGGTACATATTTTACACGATCTAGTGAAATATTGTCGTCTTACCGCAAGTCAGCGATTCCGGCACCATAAAAGTCTCTTCCTCATTGTCGAGATCGTGTTGCACACCTAATCTATGCAATCTGCAGGCAGTTCGGGCCTCTTTTGAGTGTTCTTGTGCTTTGACATCCGCTTTCGTTACACGCGAATCATCCTTAACCCGATGCACACTATTCCACTAAAATATTTTTAGAATTTCAGGATCCGTTTCGTCTTCAAATATTCTTGAAAGTTCACACTATAACAATATGCAAAAAACGGATTTTTTGAAGTTTCCAGAGCCGGATACCCCCTTAAACTATCCATCGTTTAGATGTCACAAAAAAAGTGATAGCTCCAGCGTTTTTGATATAAAAAACAATTGTGTCTTGTTCTCGGTGCAACGAATAGAAGGCTCCAAGTCTCCAGATTGGGATTTGTCTCATCATTGTCTCTCTTTGCCAAATTGTTTTTCCCCTGAGTTTCAAAGTTTTAGGCTAGCTAAAAAACGCCGATATTCTCGTCTCAGGGAAATTGCTCGGGGAAGGATAAGCACATACATGTATAAGTATGGACACGTACAAAGTACGAAGAGAGAAGATAAAAAAGTGAAGAGGTGAGGTCGACAGAAAAGACGCAAGAGAGGATAAAGGAGAGCCGAGACACCAAAACGTCGAGCACATATATACAGATATAGGTGGCCCAATCCAAGGGGACCAGAGAAAAGAAGCTTCCCGAAGAGAAGCAAACTCGTGTACGTGCGTGACGTCAATATGTCGGGGAGTAATAAGATGGCCAGCGATAAAGTGGTGGGTGTAGATACAAGATAACAATCAGGCTGCAGTAGCTCCTGGCAATCTCGTGATTACAGGCTTATCCCCCCTCCTCTGTTGCAAGAGTCCCCCTCGTCCTGCTCCTTCCAACGGACGATCCTTCTTCAACCCGCGCTCTTCCACCCGCTGCCTCCCCCCCCCCCCTTACTTCTCACCGTCTCGTCGCTACATTTTTTATTTTTAACGATTTTATTTTCAATGATTGTATTTTTAACGATTTCTATTTTGAACGATTTTATTTTCTATGATTGTATTTTTAACCATTTATATTTTCAACGATATTATTGTCAACGATTTCTTTTTTTAACGAATTTGATTTTTACGACTTTTTATTTTTAACGATTTTCTTTTTGTTTTCTCGAGCGACCGAGATGTGTGCATACTTCGATAGTCAATGGCAATTTGGGGGATGCCCGGAATGATATTAGGGAAATATTTCGGCGTTCAAAAGAAATTCGCGAGGGTGAGCTTTGCTTTTTAAAATTGGGCTTCTGAATCGTTAAGGCAAGATATTACAGCGATGTATTGGGAAAAAATTATCGGAGTTATTTTGCACGTCAAGGGAGAAAAGGGAGGAAAAAAAGTTATAATACGTCAGGAGGAGTTTTGAGATGGTCGATCTTGCTCCTGTGAGGCAGACACTTGCATCTGCAGCTACCTAGACACGTAACCGATCTTCCTCACCTACCTGCTCTCTCTCTCTCTCTCTCTCTCTCGCTCTCTCTCTCTCTCTCTCTCTCTCTCTCTCTCTCTCTCTCTCTCTCTCTCTCTCTCTCTCTCTCTCTCTCTCTCTCTCTCTCTCTCTCTCTCTCTCTCTCTCCCTTTCTCTCTATCTCTGGTGCCTACCTCTTAATAATAATTTTGATCGGCAAATTGGCATGGTGGATATTTTCGCAGGGACCGATCGTTATCTCTGGAGAAACTTTCGGACCCTTTGCGTATACACTCACCTATAGGGATTCACGTATGTGCATATAAATGTTGTAGCATATAGGATACGTATGTGTATCATATTGGAAGGAGCCTAAGGCTACCGCTGAGAAGAAAAGATTCTCGTCTCTCACCCGCCACTACCTAACATTTTAACGTCCTGAATTTTACGGTCTACGATATTACTCCCTTGTCCCCAAAAATTTCTACTACCCGCAGTGCGGTGACTGGCGAAAAAAACGTTCCCAACTTTATTCGAGATTTTTGGGACACTCAAGATGTATTTCGCTCCAGAGGTGTTCAAACGATCAAGTAAATTGCCCGAGATGATTTTCTCGGCTGGTATCGAGTGCAAAAACAGTAGTTTTATTTCAACTTTTACACCATTCCGAGGATTCATCCGATGGGAAATTTTCTGCTGATAACGAATATCGGGGAGTTTTTGTTGAAAATTCAAAATCAAGCTGGCTAAACGCGAAAACATTTTTCTATTTACATTCAACGATTTCTTTCAGAAATTGAAAGTTTGGGGGAAATTAATGGTAGAATCGTATTCAGGGGGTAATAATACATCGATAAGGACGCATAAAAAATCAAAATCGTAATTTTTTTCGCCGCTCGGCAAAAGAAACATCCTTTACTGAATCGTCGATAATTGATTTTATGCTTTAAGGGACTAACCAGTGCGACACTTTTAAAAAATCGATTTTTTTGTAACCTTTTTCGGCAGTTTATACTTTCAAGAATATCATTATCATTTATATCAATAACATTGTAATTAAAAAAATCGATAGTTGAATCTTTAAACGCGTTTTTCTCGAAATGAGATTGTTCAAATTTGCTGACATTGTAACTCAAAGAGCAATTATCCGATTGACTTGAAATTTGAATTGAGTACTCTTGAATATATTTACTCTACAACGACGTAGGGTATTTTTGATTGGATGAAAATTGACGATTTGGCATTGAAAAAAACAACCATTTTATAGGCAAGAAAACAGACTCGTTTTTCATAATTACGCCATTTTGTTAGATTTTGATATTTTTCGAAAATCCTACGTCATTGTATGTGAAATACCTTCCAGTTTAACGACATTTTTTCCTATTTTGGTTTCAGCTACTCAATCGGCCGGAATCATGTCAGCAGTGGAGGAACTTTTTTCTGGCGCCTCCGAAGGCAGCGCATAAGTCGCTTGGATCTCAATATTTATCTATGAAACAATTATGTGATATAGATCAAATATAGCCAAATATATTCTTAATTTTCCGAAACATTTAATTGAGTACTTTTCTTCCAAAAAATTTCCGAAATTTCGAAAAAATTTCGAAAATTGTCGAAATCCTTCAAAAAACCCCCCCAAAAAGTCTCCGCAACTCACTCAGGACCGCCACTACGGATGTTTGAAATTTCGCGATCTTGGATATTCCGAAAAAGTGGCAAAAAAGGTCGAAATTTTTTTGTTTCGACATTTAAACCGTTTTACGGCGCCATTTGATGGGAAATTGTCCGTTGATTACGAATATCAGTGAGTTTTTTCTTCGAAAGCTCAAAATCACTTCGGCTAAACGCGAAAAACGTAAAAATTGAACGTCTTGGGAAAAATGAATAGCGAATTCGTATCCAGGGAATAAAAATACATCGATAGGGACTTACAAAAAAAAAAAAATAGAAAATTGACATTTTTTCGCCCCTCGGCTAAAAAAAAGTTTCGTCATTCATTGACCGCTCATTTATTTTCTTTTACAATTTGGAACCCCACTGTATGCTCATTCTTTTCGTTATCGTTTTCTCCAAAAATGCCGTTTGATTTTGAAGCTCCGCTCATTTTTTTTATTCCTGGCAGAATTTCAATTTTTGCCTCCGTTTCGTCTATTTTTCATATGCACTTTTCGGAAACTCGAATTAAAATATCGGAATGAATCAAGTGGCATTCTGTAACAAGGAACATCACTTAAGTGTCCGCCGTCGATTTTGACGAAACTCATATATGTGGTAAAGCATTGAAAACTATTAGACACGTTTTTTTTATCGGCGGAAAAACGGTTTTAAGGTGGGAAACTCTCCCTCAAAGAAAGGCGTGTCAGGGGTGGGGGGGAGTTTCACCCACAAGCAGTTCATCGATCTGAATGAAACGAAAATCAAAGTTCTTCTAACATAAAGCGATGTAAACTCCACTATAGAAGAATTTAAAAAAAATTGAATCAAGGGGTGACAGGCCTTTCTTTGAAGGGTCGTTTCCCCCTTAAACATGTTTTTCCGCAGTTAAAAAAATACGTGTCTGATAGTTTTGACTGCTTTATCACATATACAAGTTTCAACAAAATCGAAGGCAACATTTTGCGATTTCGGAGTCTCGCAAGGTGGCAAAAAGGTCGAAAAAAAAAATGTCTCCTTTTGACCCGTTTCAAGGGTCTGTGTAATGGATAGTTTTCCGCCAATTACGAATATAATCGAGTTTTTGGGGTATTAGTAAGCCCGATCAACGCCTTGTTCACCGACATCTAAAGTCTTTACGGGAGTTGGAAAATCGTTAACAAAGTTAGGTAAGGGCTCAAGTATTTCTTCAGTCTCGATCGGGATGGCGTCTCTCAAATTTATACGCCTGGAGAGTTGTGCACGACGGGTCCTGCCAAAGGCGATTTCGAAGGCAAATTCGTCGACCGACACGTAAGGGAGACAGCAAATGAAGAACGTACCACACATTACCAAGTTCTTGGATCCTCCATAAGGCATCATCCGTTTCAACCGGATGACAGAGAATTTCGCGTTTCCATCCACGAGTGCGGTCCACCGAGTTAGTCGCGAGCACCAACGCCTTTGCGATCCACAGAAGAGACCAAGAGAGTTACTATAATGCGTCAATTTCAGGCAGGACAGCCTTCGTGACAGTCCTAAAGTCGAGTTAGTCCTAAAGCTGTCGAACCCCCTAATTCGCGATCCCGTTCGCTCACCGCAGCCTCCGAAACTCCGGGCATTTGTGCATGAGACATCCCAAAACTAGTCGACGTGGTACACGTGGTCCTCCCTCACCCGCAGGTAGCGAAAAATATTAACCCCTCAAGTGCACACCTCCGCCGCCAACCTATAAAGTGCATCTTGGGTCAATCTGACCCAAGGCGTTTTTCAAATCGTTGTATTCCGGTAAATATGCATTTTTTGATTTTTTTTGTTGTAAAGACGTTTTTCGTAGTAAATTATCCATATTTTATGGCCCTGAATTAATTTTTTGACGAAAACGAAAATAAAATGCCAAAACAGTCGTTCAAAGTGGGGCGTACGTCGAAAAATACGTTGAAAAATACTAAATACGTACGGTCAAAACAACCCAGTGTGCACTCGAAGGGTTAAATATCGCTTTTGCAACACTGCAAAAACAAATGTGTTGGTTTTTACACATTTTAGGTGTGTAAATCGCTGTTGACACTTTTTACACGTTTTAAGGTAGTACCTCCACAGAAGAGTTGAATTAAGAAATGGTTGAAATTTGACACATATGTTATTTGATACATTATCCAAACATCTGTGCAATTTGAATAAGTTTGACCACCCCAAACCTGAGATATTTACACTTAAAGTTGGCTTGGTTTACACGTAACAAATGGGTTATGATGGGCAAACAGAGCATCATTAATTCTACCGTCAAAACTAAAATTAAGAAATTGATAAAAAAAACGAGGATAAGCTAGAGTAAGATATCACGAATAATGTGAAAAAAAATGAGAATGATTCACCATCTAGTTTCCAAGATATAACCATGAGAAGCCCTCACAATTTTGGTGCAAAGCCTGGCAAAGCCTGGAAAAAAAACAATTGGGGCAAAGCCTGGACAGTCCCGGCAAAAAGTTTACTGGCAATGCTAGATCAAAAACGCAATATAAAATATATTTTACGGCAATAAATTATATCCATCGTATTATCTACTAGTACCGAGTCAATATTGCGTAGTTTTTAATTTTATTTATTACTAATTGAACCAATTATCAATCTTTTAAACATGAACATAGTATGTAAACTTTTGGTGGAGATTTTCGCAGAGGAACTACCTTAACGTTTGTGGAAAATAACGGTGTAAAAATAAGAAGGATATATGCGTTCGAATAACACACTTCTTACGTGTGTTGATCTCTTACACACGTTAAAACGTGTAAAAAGTGTCTACAGCCATTAACACACTCAAAGTGTGTAAAAACAAGACACTTATTTTTGTAATACTGTACTATATATACATGGGGTGCGTCGGAATAGTAAAAGTAATAACAAAAGCGTTTGATCGTCAAAATATATGCATTTATTGAACTGAACTTAAGGGGCTATACGAATGTGATACTTTCAAAAAATCGATAGTTAAATCTTTAAACGCGTTTTTCTCGAAATGAGATTTTTCAAATTTGCTGACATTGCAACTCAAAGAGCAATTATCCGATTGACTTGAAGTTTGAACTGAGTACTCTTGAATATATTTACTCTACAATGAGGCAGGATATTTTTGATTGGATGAAAATTGACGATGTGGCATTGGGATAAACGACCATTTTATAGGCAAGAAAACAGACTTTTTTCATAACCACGCCATTTTGTTAGATTTGGATATTTTTTGAAAATCCTACATCATTGTACAGGAAATACATTTCAGTTTAACGACATTTTTTCCTTTTTCAGTTTCAGCTACTCAATCGGCCGGAATCATGTCAGCATTGGAGGAACTTTTTTTCGGCGCCTCCGAAGGTAGCGCATAAGTCGCTTGGATCTTAATACTTTTCTATGCAAAAATTATGTAATGTAGGTCAAATATAGTCAAATTTATTCTTAATTTTCCGAAACATTTAATTGAATACTTTTCTTCCAAAAAATTCCCGAAAATCACCCAAATTTTCAGCATTCACAATGATATAGCCCCTTAAACTCGTTGTTCTTGAAATGTCGTTTTTCAAAACGGTGTACATCCTCAAAGGCAGTGTATTTAAGCTATACGTCTCAAATTTTGACAGAACATTCTTCACGCCATTATCTATCTTGCTATGGAAGCTTTTTTTTTATTTCCCCAAAATGACCATTTTTTAACACCCGCCATATTGTAAATTTGTTTTTTTTTTTCTCGAAAAAACCGCAACGTACAATGGGAACTACATTGATATAGATTATAAAAATGTTTCATTTTCATTTTTCAGACCAACCATTGTCAAGTTATCAATCCGGACGTTGGATCACCTTTTTTTATTCAGAGCCTCTATTATACCTTGAAAACGTTAATTTTTTATCTTTTTTAAAATAAAAATGTATTCGAAATAAGTTCAATGTATGCTTAATAACATACCGTCTTTCCAAATGCCAAATAAATAATTTAGCAGACAAAAAATCGGAAGAAACTCCCTTTTTTCGACCCGTCACAGTGGAGTTCTCCATTAAAAGATTTTCCAAATGTCTGAAGTTCGATGAGAGCTGGCAAAAAGGTTGAGGTTTGCGTAAGCTTGATAGTTCAAAAATACAATTTTTTGATAGTTTTATAGCGTAGGTTCTTGATTTTAATTTGCAAGAAATAATTTCTAAAAATTCGAAAATTTCCGTCCTTTTTCTCGAAACTTTTTCCACACGTTCATCCATTTGTTAACAAGAAATGATCAAAGTTATTTTTTTTGGTCGAAAATCGAACGTTTTTCCAGGGCGTGCTATTTTCGTAATTTTCTAAATTTCACAAATGTCTCCGGTATACGAAAGTTTTATTATTATACTGAAAGGAAATTTTGTTTATTTTCAATTTCGGGTCAGCCTAGTTGCCAGAATCACCTGCACCGATTGACGACGCAGCACTTTGTTTAAGGCCTTAGGCCACGGCGATGGGTATAAAATCATGTGCGAATTTAACAATTTTTTCCGTATGAAAAAGTGATTCACTCATAAAATTAATTATACATCTATTTAGTATAAATATCAAGCTGTTAGAAAATATGTTTTTTTTTCGATGTACAAAATGGCCGACTACTAATATTTTCTTTTGTTACCTTTTTTTAGGCGCTCCGCTGCGTGACATTTAGCATCCACAATTTTTGACGCAGAACAAAAACAAAAATTCTCGTTAATCTATATTAGAATACTTAGAGAAGTACGTACGGAATTTAAAAAAAGTTTGTTTTATTCAAAAGTTGTAGGTATTTGAACTTAAGAAATGAATTTTCAGTGAAAAATTCCGTTATAACTGCTCATAAACTGCTCTTAAAATGAAAAGTTTTCGATTAATCAGAAATTCCGTACGTACTTCTCTGCGAAATGCAATTAGGAACATAACTATTAAATTTGAAGTAAATCGAGTGAAAATTGTTGAAGTTATTTGTCACGCCAATTAGAAAAAGGCTGTTTCGAGAAGTTTCGAGCAGTCGGACATTTTGTACATAGAAAAAAAATATACATTTTCGAACAGCTTGATATACATACTAAATAGACGTGTAATTAATTTTATGAGCGAATCACTTTTTCATACGAAAAAAATTGTTAAATTCGCACATGATTTTATACCCGTTACTATGGCCTAAGGCCTTTAATAATAATAAACTCATTATTTGTCAATATTTCTCGATTAAAAAAAAATTCAACCTTGGCAAAACTATGTATCAATTGTGTGTAAAATTTCGACCGCGTCATATCAATACTCTCATCAGAAAAAAATATTGAAAATCGACCTGTCTTTTGGGCAAGCTTGCGCAAAAAAACATTAATATCGCTCCAATATTCGTGTTCAGCCTGATCTTCATAAAAATCAACCAACTTGGTATCGTAAGTTGAAGCTTGCTAGAAAAAAATGTTTTCGAAACAGAAGCTCGCTGAACAATATCTACACGAATGAGCTGCGTGAAGACAAAAGTCTCGATCGCACGAGGACCCATCCTGCGTACTTTCGTACGTAAGAATCCTCAAGATATGCCTCTTTTATACGCCATTCGTTTCTATGTTAAAGGTACATATCTAACATCGTGACGAACCGAAAGTTTCGGCAATTTTCATATTATTAGCCTAACAAAATTACGGAATAGTCGCGGGGCGATGGACGACCCGGAGAAGTTTGTTGCGTAAACCTCACGCTTTGCAAGCGCGAGTTTTCTCGGATCTCTCGACGCGCATCAAAATTCCATTAAATATATAGACGTGAATTCTCGACGAATTGTAACGGCATTTCTTCGTTCGACCGATCGTAAAGATTTCAATGACGGCGCCATAATAAAATAAATATACGCAGGTAAAACTCTGTAAGATTTTTTTTTAATTTTCCTTGCGACATGTTACAGAGATAAATGATGAATTATTTATAAATTATGAATTGATTAAACTGTTTATAAATGATTAATTGGTTAAATTGTTAATAAATGATTAATTGATTAAATTGTTAATAAATGATTAATGGATTAAAATGTTAATAAAATATTCGTTTATTGAGTTATTAATAAATAATTAGGGCAGAAAAAAATGGTCAGGAGTTGGAACTTGGAGTTATTTAAATTGGAGTATATACTGCATTTTTTCTAAAAAAAAATGAATCATCTATGAGAAAATTCCGTTCGAAAACATGTGAGGGCATATTGATCTAGTTGCCTATCGATCCATCTCAAATCGACGTTCGGAAAAGTTTTTTTTTCGCCCGGAGGACTTTCAGGAGTCTAGGAATACTTTTGAAAGACTATTCATTCAGATGATTTTTGAGTTTCGGAAAGCTTCGTTCTTTATTTTCTTAAGGGTTTACACCTACTTGAGATTTTTGAAAATGGCGATTTTCGCTTTCGACGGATTCTCAAAATATAGTAGGACGTTGAATAAGTTCTCGCTGTTTTCCAATAGGGAGCGTTACCAGAATTGCGTGTGTGTAGTTTAAGATGGTAACTCATCTACAAAGAAGTATTATAAGCAAGCTTGAAATTTAGTGTATGTCATTCCACCGAGGTGTAAACAACTTTTTTTTCATGGTGTTAAACATGTCAAATTTTGTGCCAATGAAGAGTATTTTCGGGAAATTTTATTGCACTACTTTGCTACTACAACTTGCAGATATTGGTTTAGACGCTTCAAAAATAATGATTTTGATGTGTTAAATTGGGGACATTACTTCATGAAGACTCATGTCAGACGCTAGCTGAACTTGCAGAATCATTGGGAGTTGATCACACAACAATTTTGAAACGTTTGAAAGTATTAGGAATTATTTTCTTTTAATAAAGCATTATTCTTCACGAAATAACAGCGAGAACTTATTCAACATCCTAATAACATTTCAGTTATTAGGGTATTAGGGATACATTAGGGTATTAGGGATACACAAATTCAGGGAGTTATGGGAGGTTTGTAGTCAGATTCCGCAAATCCGATGAACGTCAAAACGGCGAACTCAAAACGCGTTTTTCACAAAATGACTTTTTCAAAATAGCCGCCCAGGTTATCTAAAAAATCACTACAGCCATTAACTTCAAATTTTACAAGCTGCTTTCATATCTGAAAGCAGCGCTTGAAGAAAGGAATTTTTTTCTTCGATGCATAGTTTTTTTTTATTAACGAAAATAGAGCGTTTTTTCACCGAAAAACATACATTGTAGTATCAAGTTTTATTTGCACAACTTTTCTGCAAAGCTTTTTACAAAACCGAAAAACAATGAATTACTTTGCACTGCGGGCATTTTTTCAAAAATCAATATTTTGAATATATTTAAAATTTCATCCAGATAATGCAGAATATATGCAGAAATATATTTAAAGTTTCATGCAGATACTAAATGCGTTGGATTTTTAAATATTTCTGATAATTTGTTTCAGAGCGGTACTCACCGCGGACGATTTTTAAACAGCGGTCTGCACAAACCACTGCATTTACCGCATTTACAAAATATTTGTCAATAACATTTTTTTAAACATCCTCAAAACCCTACTTTTGAACGTAAAAGGAAAAAAAGTTACTCCTGCACACGTTTTCCCAGGAAAAATCCTTTTTTTTCGGGCCACGAGCTAGATGTACCCCGTTAATTAACTTCGAAATCTGATTTTTTTTCGAAAATCTCCGCGGGACTGTCATCTCTTATATTAAATTAATTTCGACCGCCCATTAATGTTCATATTGAAACTACAATAAAAAAAAGGAAATTCTGAGATAGCATCGTCAAACGATAGTCGATATTTTATATTCAGCATTCGAATTTTCGTAAATGCTTCTGCCGCATAGGTTACTATACCGACGGGGTTAGGTACAGGAAATTGCTGAAGTTCGCTAAGCAAGCCGTCGTGTATATCTATATGTAGAAGATGTTCTGGAAAAGTGATAATTCAATATCGTCTCATATTTCATAGGGCCGAATCGATAAGCCGGAAATGCAATTTCCACCAATTTATCATTTACCACGGAAATCGCAAGTTCTATTTCACCGACGTGGCGTGTCTCGTCGAAGCGCCGCTAGATGGCAGCAGGGTGAGTACTCCCCGAGAGTCTCCGCCGGTTCGAAGCGCGAGCGCGAAGAGTGGGAAAGGAACACGAGGGAGAAAGGGAAAGGAAGGGATGTCAATAATTTCTCGTCCTCCCTCGTGGTTGACGAATCGGTGAAGTATTTGTCGCGCGAGATCCCAATGGAGGGGATGTCGCGAAGACGTACACTCTATCGAGGATCGCAGTGACGAGCAAGCGCCGCGCGCTACTTCCATCTACCGGCAGATTTCAGCATCTATACGAGCGCGCTCGCCCCCCTTACTCTACGCCCCACTCTCGCGGGCGCTTCCCCCTCCAGTGCCAAACTTCCCCCACCACTCGCGCCTCCGTCAATCGGGGAAAGCGAAAGACCCCCCACTCTGCGCGCTCTACATGTATATACATGTATATCAAGCGCCGAGCGCGACCCCCACCTCGGCTATACGACACGGTCACGTTCTCCAGTCGGACATCCACTCGCGCATCGAACAATATCGCTTGCGCGGGTAACCACGTATAGCGTTATGTCGCGATGGCTTGTTACGCACACACACACATGACATATACGGGTACCGTTGACTCAATGTTTTTTCTCCTTTTTTTGGTGAAACGGGATGGGATTTTATATTTTTCATTGACAATTGTGTAACTTCGGGATTTTAGGAGGTTCTGATCACCCGCTTCGGACTCATTTTCCCGCGCACAATTCTTTCGCTAAACTTTCAATTGGGACATTGCGAGCAGCCGATTTTTTCAGCACTTTCGAACAACAGGATGCTGAAGTGAAGAATCTTTGAAAAAGTCGCTTATCTGTTTGGGTTGAATCCATGAGACTGTAGAAATTGCAGAAATTTGAGGAAAATATTATGCAGAGGGAATGTCGTCGGGGATATTTTCAAGTATTTCATGCGTTTTGGATCTGAATTCATTTTGGGTTATTTTTTTATATTTGTATTCTCGGACTGAGATTTGACCGTACGAAGTTTTAGTTTATTCGGTTGAGCGGTTGAGAGATTTAGGCGTTACTCGATTGAAGAACAAAGTGCCTGACGATAGGCTGAAGGATCTCGAAAAGAATCGAAGAAATTGATGGTACACGAAACATTTTGAAAAAAAAATCATGCATTTTGAGAATGAAAAATGCATGCAAGGGTTTTAAAATGTTTTACCTTTTAGTTTGAGAATGAAAAATGCATAAAACATTCTGAAAATTTTTCATGCATTTTGATAATGTTTTATAGAATTTCAAAATGTTTGGTTCAATTTTATCTTTTTCCTTGCGAATCAAAAATGCATAAATGATTTTGAAAATGTTTTATATTCTAGTTTAAAAATAAACAAAAAAAAAAACTTTTTCAAATATTCCATGAATTTTGAATCGTTTTGTTTTCGTTTGAAAATCAATGATGCGCAAACCTTTCTGAAATGTATAATTCACTTCGAAAATGTGTTATGTTTCAGTTTGAAAACAAAAAACATTTAAAAAATGCTTGATCTTTTAGCTTAAAAATGAAAAATTGCATAAACCATTCAGAAAATATTTGATATTTTAGTTTGAAAATAAAAAAAAGCGTATAAAACATTAAAATAACGTTTCATGTATTCGTATCAAAACGAAAAATGCTTAAAACATTCGCAAAATGTATTATGCATTTGAAAAATGTTTCATGCTTTAGTTTGCAGTGAAAAATATTTTCAAAATGTTTTATACATATAGAAGATATTTTATGTATAATAATAAAAAATGCATAAAACATTTTTTTAATACCTTATACCCTTTGAGAATGTTTCATCATGTTTCAGTTTGAAAGTGAAAAATACTTTCGACATTTTACAAAATACTGTACGTTTTAGGTTAAAAACGAAAAATGCCCAAAATGTTTTGAAAAACGAAAAATGCCCGAAATGTTTTGAAAAACGAACAAGGCCCAAAATGTTTTGAAAAACGAAAAATGCCCAAAATGTTTTGAAAAATGAAAATTGTTGAGAAACTTCGGAATTATGGGTGATGCCTGATGGGATCGAAACCAGTCACTTGAGTACCTCCCTCACAGTATATTTTCCGCGATGAGTGGAAATGCCCTTTGCTTATGCGTTGACGAACGAAAACTAGCGAAAGCGTGTATATGCACACGGAACAAAATAACAGAGACGAAAGGGAAGACGTACATGCAGAAGATAGAAAAGTTACGCTTCCGCACACGCACACACACACACACACACACACACACACACACACACACATATATATATATATATATATACATATATATATATATATATATATATATATATATATATATAAATATGATAACCCGTCGCGGTAAAATCCCTCATAGCATATTTCGTATTAAAATATTAAAATATTCATTCCCGGCATAAAGACGGTCAAATTACGACGGTTAACTCCCCATTCACGTACGCTCTAGCGTATACTACTATACTATGCAATACTATATACATATATCATACACTGTGTGTATACCAGCGCTCGTTCTCGTCTTTCGTTTTTATTATTATGGGGGAGACCTACCCGTTTTCCGACCTACGACACGTTCTAAATACCAGACTTTTATATCATCTAAAAACTTTTCGAATAACTTCGGGCCTCGTTACCATACACTGAATTACGATCAGATGTTCTCTCTGCTTTTGCCGCGCTGCATATAGCGAAAAAAGAGATAGAAAGAGAGGAAAAGAAAGACGGAGGCTCGTAGTACCGATTGAGCGTGTCTCTGATTTTATTTTTCAATGGCACACATTCAATCAATAATTGATAATTAATCAAATTAAAAAAAAAATAGTTTTTTTTTTCGAATAAAATGTTTCATTCGAGTGTTGAATTTGACAAAATTTTTTTTTGTATTACGCAACGACGTCGAATTTCGAAAGGTCGTGCGTGAAAGCAAGGACGGAGCTGCGCGTGTGCGGTTACATCAAGATTTCGTGCTTGGAAGATCCGTCCTTACTGTTTCCAAATTTCAAGTAAAATTCTCAAGCTCAGCGCGGCGCGATCGTATCGAGAATTTCGCAATGAAACGTGCGAGGGACGTCTTCGTACGAAATTTTTATTTTTACGATCGTCTCCCGTATGTCGTAGCCTCGTTATATCTGTCAATATATATATATATATATATATATATATATATATATATATATATATATATATATATATATATATATATATATATATATATATATATATATATATATATATATATATATATATATATATATATAATGATTCTCGATCGACGAAATCGAGATCCCATCGAGTTTTGAATTTAACGACTCGACCATCAAAAATTGTTGAAACAAGTCACAAAAAATAAACGGCCCGATTAGTACGTTATAAATATTCTGACACCGCGGCCAGATACGCAGGTAATTAAAACCTAAGTGGACCGTCCCGATTTACGAGCGTGGCGAGAAAACATCGAAAAATAAGGAAGGAAAAAAAAAACAAAAAAGAGAAAGTTAAAATTGCAAAAATTTCGAAAAATGTCATAGTGAGCGTGCATTTTGTTTCGTCATTTTGGCCATTCGCAAACTCTGCGGGTAAAAATGTTTCTCATGTACACTTTGAGTACGAATAAGAAGGAATAAAAAAAGCAAGAAAGACATAAAGGAACGGACGAGTAAGAAAGTAAAATGTTCACTTCACATAAAGCAAAAAAAGGGCAACACCTTTGGCGATTTTTGTCCGATTACACCTTTTCCGAAAATTTTACTTCGTTCCGAATTTGTTTGGGTTCGAAACACTCGGGACGAAACAATTATCAGTTTTTTTTTGACATTTAAAGTTGATCGAGAGCGAAAACCGGTCGATTTTTTGTCGTATTGTTAACGAGTAAATGGACAATCGCAAGGCAACCTTGGCCTGCGGAGCAAGAGCTTGTTATCTTTAAAAATGTATTGTTCTTCTTTCTATAAATAGGTTAAGGATAGTTCGGCGTCTGTAGTATCCATAATGAAAGAGATATGGGTGGATAGCTGAGGGAAGCCCGTGTGGCTACCTGAAACTGTCCGCTCTAAGCAAATATTTCACAGCCTGTTCGATCCAATTTGACACAACGGGCAAGGCAAAATCGAATTAACCGCGCATTACGTTACGAACACGTGGTACAAATAAATATATATGTGAATACCTGTGCTATATACACATGTATACGCAACTACCTCTCTCTCTCTCTCTCTCTCTCTCTCTCTTTATTCATATATATGTATATATATATATATATATATATATATATATGCATACACACATACACACACACACATATACACACGCGCGTGTGTGTGTTGTGTGTGCGTGCGTGTGTGTGTGTATATATATACAGGGTGACTGAAAGTTCGACCTAGGTATTCCTTGTAAGGGATTGTACTAGACGTAATTTGCAACAAATTAACTCCTGTCAACTAGGGATCGAAAGAAAGTGGTTTCTGAGTTATGGCGGTTAAAAGATTTTTTAGACACTTTCAAACTTGTTACCAAAAACAAATAATTGTCAACAAACTGCTCCACCCTGGGCACTCAATTGATACTTTTCAGAAAGCTAATAAATTCATGATCACTAAAAAAATGCATCCCCAAAATTCCCATTCTCATTGCTTTTTTGACAAATTTACAAAAAAAGAATAATTCTGGACACTTGGGATCTTTCATTTCCGAGTTTATGGAAATTTTGGACATGCATTTTTTTAAAAGTGATCCTTCATCCATCTGCTTTTAGAAAAGTATCGATTGAGTATCCGGAGTAGAGTCGGTTTTTTGCAATTAATCGTTTTTGGCAACATCTCAGAAAACTTCTAAAAAATCTTAGAACCACCGTAGCTCGAAAAGTACAAATTTTCGACCCCTAGTTGACAGGGTTCAATTTGCGGCAAGTTACCTTCAGTATAACCCCTTTAAAGGAATAGGTCGAATTTCCAGCCACCCTGTATATATGTATATTTATATTTGAGTATGCGTGTATATAGCTGCGGATGCTTTCGCGATCGATCGATCTGTCCGAACCCCGGGAATCCGAGGAGCACTGATTTCGGAGCAGCCGAACGAGGGAACGCGCGAGCAACGATATTGAATCCATAAATAAAATACATGTACGTATTCGTACTGCGACGAAAATAGTGTCGAATCGTGTAAATCGGCTTGGATGCATTGCCAAATGAATCATTTGTACACCACAATCAAATTTCTAAATTATCCCGAACAAATATGGTACCTGATTGATGAAAAAATATTGAAAACAATCAAACACGTTTATTCGATCCTTCTTTATTTTAATTACCTAAAGTTTTCGCGAAATCAGCGTTGTTTCAATTTCATTCTACTATTCAAGAGATTTATTTCAAATATATTTATTTATTTAAACGAGGATTATTTACTGAAAAAAATATTGAGTCTTCCGAAATAAATGGGTCTGTTGAGATTATTTTGTTTCAATTCATTAGCAAATTCACAGGCCCAGTACGCTTTCGTATGCTTAGTAGTGCGTTTAGTACGCATACAATTAGTAGTACGCTTTGTGGCCGCAGTGTGGCGCAGGGCCCGAGGCTTCTCCCTCGAGCCACTTGTACTCCGAGCGAGCATGCAATCGAGGCCGCGAAACGGCTCGACGCACCACGAATTGTGTGCATTTTTGCTCGTGCTCGGCCGAGTGTATACCGAAAGACGTGGGAATTTCGCACCTTGTGATGCAAAAATTCATCGGGGAAATAATAATAATAATAATAATCGTCACATCTGCGTCGTTTTAAACTTGAAAACCAAGTGTCAGTTGGCATGTCAACGCGATCTTCGTAATGCTGGGCGCGTTAAACGGAGGCGTTTCAACCGTGACGGATCGTAAAATTTGACCCCCCCCCCCCTCCCCGTCCCCCCTGTATGTGTACACACCTAGGCATGTATACAGGTACATGATGGCATAACCATATAGATGGTATATCTGGTCGCGCTACTTGCGCTGGGCAGCCTGCCACTGGGAAGCGGTTTGCCAGCAGCCAAAGTATATAGCGTGCGAACAGCACGTACATTTATGTGCACAGCTTGTATATCGGGCTGTATCCTCTTCTCTCTCGCACTCTTTCGATCTCCGCTTTCGACGACTCCCTCCGCCCGCCGAAACTCTCGCACTTCGTCACATCGCGAAAGCCATTATCATTCTTTAAATATCATTCAACGAAATTTACGAAGTAAACGATACATACTCCCGAGTAAATCGTTGGTGAATAATTTATTGCGTTTCTTGTATATGGGTGTGTGCATATATATATATATATATATATATATATATATATATATATATATATATATATATATATATTTATATATTTATATTGATGAGAATCCTTGTTGCTTTCCATCAGAAAATCGCTCTTCAGCCAAGCTTCGCAATTTCATACATTGTTGAAAAAGATTTGAAAAAGATTTTTTATTCGAATCAAAGCGTTAATTCTATGTGGCTCACCGAAAAATGAAATTTTTTTGGAATTTTTTTTTCAAATACTAAAAACGCACTGAAAATAAGGTATGGAGAATTATACGTGTGGACGTAGAAACAAAAATAAATGTATGATAAAAAATGCACAGTCGTAGCTACATTGTGAACGGTTTTAGGCGCTTTGACTTTAGGACGCAGAACTTTTGTTTGGGTTAGCACCTAGGAACAAAAAAAAATCGTCATTTACATGAGTTTTGCTAGAGAAGGATACACGATAAAAAACAAATTAAACATCGATATACGATACACGATTTTTTCTCTCGCGAAATCGCACCATTGAAAATAAATTTTCATTTTGCAAAAAATCAGCTTATTTTTTAAAAATAAAATTGAGCGATCTTGGACAGGGGGAATATGGACCCTCCCGAAGCTCGTGTGGTCACCCATCCGAGTATCGGCGCGTTTTATTGCACGATTAAAACGATCTTATCGGAAACGATCGCCAATCCGATCGTCCTGTGTAGGGATGACAGGGCGAGAAAAGAATTTTCGGAGAACGGACGAGGAGGGGATGCAAGGAATGTACGCGCTATGCTCCCCGCGATTATCTATAACTATGCACCCCTTGCTCAAGGGTGTGTGTGTGTTGGCTGGTGGCGTTTCAGGGTGGCTGACTGGTCTGGCGCACGTACCGCATAATGCTCTCCAGCTACCTGTGGCTCTCATTTAAATGTACCGAACCTTCTCAACGCGCCCGGGCTAAAACAGTTCCACTATTTTTTGTTTTGCTTATTTATTTATTTATTTTCCCGCGAAGTTTTTTTTACTGCCTCCCTCCGCGTGATGGCTCGCTCTTTGGTGTATACCTATATTGACATTAGGCCCAACCCCCTCAGGTGAGGGGGGGGTGTAATAATTACTTACCGGCAATGAATTCGGAGTACCTGTTGCGTAATTTCATCATTTTGTTATCGCAACTACTCCAAAAATGATATTCCAAACGAACGAGAACGAGTTCCGATCGTTTTCATTCACAAATCCTCCATACAGAGGGTTTCACAACTATAGGGGTTCTTCCAGTGAGCAAAACGCCTTTTTCAAAATACCATGCGACAAAAATTGGCTGAGATATTCGCGTTCAAAGTCCAAGTAGTAAAAACGTCTTCAAATTCACCTTTGGAGAAGTGAATTTTTTTTCGCTGCGAAATCATGAACCCCTAGACTCGCTTTGCAAATCGATAATACGATACGATCGTTTTTGTTTATTGTTTAATACTCGAAGAACGAAAAAAATCGCGCGTTAGCAACTACCGTGCCATTGTTTATTCAAGCGGAATATCACTTAAGGGGCCAGTCCACTTTGGAGCCACGAAAAAAGGCTATTTTCGCGATTTTTTTTGAGGATTTTATAAAAGATATGAATATAACAGTTATTGGGCTTGATAAATAAAGATTTGAAATACATTTTAAAAAAATTATTTATTTTTATTCATTTTGAAGTACAAAAACTATAGTTTAACGTAACGCCTCCAAAATAGGTGGGCTAGGTAGCTCCATCACAACTCGGCAAGGGCTTGTCTGAAACAAAAAAATCAAAGTCCATTAGATTCGGTATGACACCAGCTACAAAATGACCGTCGGATATAAAGTTTTATCAAAATTAAAAAAATGGCAGATGAAAAGCGAAAAAAGTATTAAAAACACGTTTTTTCGCAAAAAAAAGAGTAAAAATCAAAATTTTAAAACCATCGAGGGTCATCTTGTTGCGAATCATGTTTACAATATGTGGTTCAAATTTCAAGAGAATCGGTTTATTGGTTTTAGAGATACGATGGAGTTAGATTTTGAAAACGTTGTTTCGAGAATTCTTCTGATTGCTCATCATCGTCGATTTCTTCAAGTCTTGCTTGCTTTCGATTTTTCGAAAAATTCATAGTGGACTGGCCCCTTAACTATTCAGTTTTGCTAAAAACGTTCAGTAAACACAGAATAATTCTCCACGAAAATATTAGTCTCGTATAATAAGAAGACATATGGAAACACCGCAGAACAGTATTGTTCAATATTTCGAGAAAAAAGTATCGTGTTCCTAAGGTTGAAAACTTTTATCATAAAAAAATATTTGCGTTATAAATATAAATATTTTATATTGTAAATGTTATCTTCGTTAACGAATAAAAGTGTTGGTTAATTCATAAATAATTAAAAACTTTGTTCGATTAAAAATTACTTCCAAATAAAAAGGTGTGTTGCACTATTATTTTCAATATGCCGCGCAAACTTACGTCATTGGATACGTGGAACAATGGGGTATTGCCATAACGTCTTCTTATTATAGGGGACAAATATTTTTACGGAAAATCATTCGGTTTTAATTTCAATGAAGATCCTGCAGTGTTGAAAGTTGCAATTTTAAAACCCATTATGGCCCAATCTAAATAGTCGACTGTTCTGAAATTTCCCTCAAACATGCATATTGATATGAACAATGTCTGGTTAACATTTTAACACAATCTATAGAAATCCAGTGATAAAGCATTGAAAACTATGAGATGAGAATTTTTTGTCATCGACCGAAAAACGGTTTTAAGGAGGCAAACCACCCCTCCGATAAAGGCATATCAAGGGATGATTTGGCAGTTTCACCCACAAGTAGTCCACCGATCTGAATGGAACGAAAACCAAAATTCTTCCAATGCAAATCGATGAAAAATCGACTATAGAAGTATAGAAAAAAAATCCAATTAAGGGGTGACACGCTTTTCTTTGAGGGTGGTTTCCTACCTTAAAACCGTTTGCCCGCCGATGAAAAAAAAATACGTGTCTGATAGTTTTCGATGCTTTGTCACATATGTGAGTTTCAACAAAATCAAAGGTGGACAAGCGATGTTCCTTGTCAGCGTCGGACTTTAAACGCGAATATTTCGGCCAATTTTTGTCCTACGGCATTAAAAAGAAGAGTTCCGCTCGCTATGGCCCACCCAACGTGCTCACCAAGGGAACCCCAATAGTTAACATTTGCATCGAATTATTTTTTCAGTGATTGAAAAATCCAGCAAAAGCAAGATATAAACGTTGCCACCAAGAATAGGGTATTACACCCTTTTTTGAAGGGTGTCTCATTTTGATCCTTTGGTGGTAATAAACTACTAGAATTCTCATTTCTATTTTACGAAATCGTTAAGTGCCATAAAAATGCATTTACATTTTACATTGCAAATTTCTGCGCGAAAACGCTAGCCGCCATGCTGCTTCGGTTCGTGACGTCACTTGCATAGTAAACATCGACGCTGCGCCAATTGTGAATTTTCTTGGTTAAAAGTGTGTTAGAATACCTATGATTGGTGTGTTGTTCCTAAAAATAAGAATACTAGTGTAAAAACACCGAGAAAGATGTGGGTTCAAATGCGGATTGACATAAATATGAGAAAGACTTGGTTAAAACTTGCGAGAAGAGATCCAAAGTCATAGCCCGAAAATAACTCATTTGTCCTTTTTTGAAGTACAGATAACTATTGGCAAATTTGCAATTAACTATGACAAACGAGAATATATAGTTGTTGACGCTTTTTTCACAGGTTAGAGTAATACGTCTACCGCTTTCTTTGTTTACTTTGCGTCGGAATCCATCAGGGCGGCTACCGTTTCGCATGTTCGTTGAACAAATAGAAAAAGTATTTTAAAAAAATATGAATTATAAAATTTATTTTGTGTTTTTATAAATTAGAACCAACATTATTCGACTGCGTATTGAGAAAACTACACTGAGAAGAAAAACCAATTGAATTAAAAAATATATTGGCTGATCCAAATAAATGTGCTGCTGCGGAGTGCCATCGATATATGAGATTGTTACAATACTATAAAATATTGGAAAATGTGATTGATTTAAATAACATATTATTTTATTTGAAAAACCTCTTCTGTTCTCTGAATATCTATATTATTCTTCAAATAAAATTATATTCTATTGAAATCATTCTATATACAATCCAAAGATGTATGGATAAAACAATTAAGCGGTTGCTACAACATTTTTTATTTCGTACAAAAATATAATCAACAGAATGAATTATTTCTTTACTGCATGGAAACGAATATGCCATGGGACGTAAGTTTTTCAATTTGTTTTAAATCTTAAATAAAAAGTGAGCATTAGAATGATCATCCGCGATAATAGTGGAGAGAATATCAGATATCCAATGGAATATCCATGGAGAGAATATCAGATATTCAACTGATAAGAATAGATACTACACTTTGATCTTAGCCACAGGCCAAGAAGCGATACTCTTTAGAGTTTTTCCGGCGTTTAAGTAGATTTTCGGTTCGCGCTACGCTTACGAGAAACGAGCGCGCGTGCGGCTTCTAGCGGTTACTCCGAGAACTACCGGTTTCCTCACACCTATAATTTCGGTGGCGCTCGGCCATGATTTGGTTGAATTTTTTCAACCAAATGCGCAAGAAACAAATTTTATTTTCGCATAATTTTTTAACCAATTCAGACATTTGCTTAATATTTTTCCATCAAAATAAAATATTAACATTTTAACGAATAATGTACTTGGAAATCAATATCGGATATGGTCAAAAAAATAGAATAACATATTTACTCAATAGAATTCTTATCTGAATCAAACGAGCGAAATTCAATTTTTCTTGTGTACGCGAATCAACAATATTCATGTTATGAATTGAAACGCTTTTTTTGTTCGTTGCAGAAAATGCATTCAAAACTATATAATTTGTTCGCGATAATTTTTTAGATAGTTTCAATAATATATTGTTCTCGGCTAACAATATATCTCTGGAATGAAAAAAAAATCTTTAAATTTTATCATGTTATTAAAGTCAATAGCGTTTTGTTTGGACTAATTAATCCGATTATTTACACCAACAATTTTACAATTGAATCAACGGAATTTCATTCACTAACACCAATGATATTGGATCAATGATTCTTTTTTCTCAGTGTACCTTATTTATACATTCTTAGTATTTTTCTCACGTAGAGTAAATTACCCTATTCTTCGACACGAATCGCCTGGGACGGTAGTCGGCACGGCATCGCTATTAAAATCTCGGATTATAATTTATTGAAATTCTTTCTAATGATTTGACGGCAAATATTGAGTTTTCATGGTTATTCAGAGGTGCCCGCGTAGAAGGCAAGGTCCGCGAGTTGCGCGATCGCGACGGTGCATATCGTATCGTGTGTGATACGAAAGTTGTTGCATCGCCTTTGAAACAGTCGGGGAACAACTTTCGTTCGGACGCGAGCGTGGCCACGTTACCGGCGGAAGCAACCTTTAACGCAATTTTTTTTTAACTTAATTTCTTTTTTCACGTCTGCAATGATGGCGTGGAAAATCGCCCGTCAGGTGAATCCCGGCATTCGTTTACAAATCCGTTATCTCGAGAATATTCGCGAAAACGTCGTAAGGCTACCTGTGGCTCAGGGGCCTCTCGCTAACGCACACCCTCGATCGCGGTGCAGTACAGTGGGGCGCGCCATACTGCGCTAATTAGTGGTCCAAATTAGTACCTGTTGCTGCGTGTGCGATTGTACGAAGTGAAAAAAAAATCAATGCCATATCGAAGGTCGCGACCCGTTTATTCCTGTACAGAGAAACTATATTTCGATGCAATATGAAAAAGTGGTTTTTTTGCCTTCAATGTTTCTTTGCACTATCGAGTAAATCAATTTTTCCCGAGTTCAAGTTTGCTCGAAATTGATACACAATCTGTTCGACCGCGTGACGTGACGTTCAATCGATCGTGAAGTTTGCTCAGTTCTGAATAAATTTATATCGATCGTGAAAAGTGTCTCGATTTCTGATCAATATAAAGCGAGGTGAAAGAAAAGAAAAAACGTAATCAACGTTCGAAACGTCTCCGCGCTGATAATACCGCGAGAGAAGTAAGTACAGTTATTTATACAATTTGCGAAACAGCTGTTTTTTTCTTTGTCGAGGTGTGTGTACCCGTGCGGCACTCACGTTTGAAAATACATCTCTCGTATCTTGATTATCGATAATTGCGTGACCCGTTACGACACACAAACGAGCGTGTACATTGACGAACGTTCGTGATTAAAAACAATGAATTTTGCTTTGGTGAAATATTAGTCAGCGACGATTCCGCGTTAATTCGATTAGATCTTCGGTTGAACAAGATGTTTGTTGGCACTGTGAAGCAAAGGGTACCGAATTTAACCCTTTAACGGCCACGCCTATTTCTGGATGGCTCAAAATTATTTCCTCTGGTGGTATAGCTAAAAAAGGGTTAACTATGAATGTCCAACCATAATTTTGTCGATAAGGGCCTGGGATGTAGTATTTTCGGACTGTAGCAAATTTGCTACTTACATTTTCACCCGCTCGGTTCGAACTATTATTCTAATTCATTTAAAAAATCTTCAAAGCCTAGTTCGTTCAGTCAAGCCTCCTTTACACAAATCCATCAGAAAATATTTCAAGAATGTCCATTTACTTACTTTTTTGGACAGAAAAACGGGCAGCAGATCAAATACTGGGGCAAGCGTCGTAAATTTTCACGACAACTTTGTTGCCATATTAACATAATATGATTACGTTTGAATTTCAAGCCATTCTGGCATTTGTACCTGTATCTAGCATAGATTGATGGAACTGTGAAGTAGCTTGTCCGCTATAGCGTCCTTACGTTTTTACCGACGGGGTCAAAGTGAATGTAGCAAATTTGCTACGATGGCAGCTAAAGGGTTAAGGACGTCCGGTATCAATATGTGCCGAGAATTTTTTTCCGAGCGGTATTATTACGCTGGACGTAGAAATACCCGAGTAGACATTCTTTAGGGTTAGCCTGACCAGGATCAGGCCCCGATCGGGGTGTGATACGGGTAACACCTATTACGGACATCCTCATCCGGCCCCGATCGGGCCGCAAGTATTTAGGCCCTAAATCAGGCTATACTAAAATGTCCATACTAAGGCCGTCCCTGATAAGATCCTACTAAGGCTTTCCCCGATAGGGCCCTACCAAGGCTTGCCCTGATATGCCCTACTAAGGTTTTCCGTGATAGGGCCTTACTAAGGCTGTCCCTAATGTGGTCCTACTAAGGCTTTCCCCGATAGGGCCCTACCAAGGCTTGCCCTGATAGGCCCTACTATGGCTTTCCCTGATGAGGCCATAAATGGGCTTGCCCTATAACTGCCTCAGAAGTCGATAGGTGCACATAACTTCTTATTTTCCACATGGAAACTTCGATTTTACGGCATCGTAGCTTCGAAGTTTCGATGCATTCCTGAATTCTATTTAAAAAACGGTGCTATGGACTGTCACGACAAAAAACGTTATGCAACTCGTATGCGTGTTAGAAGATTTTCGCAGCTTTGTAAGGCGAAGAGGGAGAGGAATCATATATATATATGATATATATATATATATAAGGTTGTTTGAAAAATCTATAGCATGTTATTCGATAAACCTCTTTAATTATCACAATGATATTAACTAATTGTTATACTTTATGTGATACAACAAATAATTATAGGAATTCATTTGGTCTCTTATGCCATATCTGAGACCAAGATGTTACAAGCACTTGGTAGCATAGGGGCAGCGTGCGCAGCTTTGGGTAGGTAGGTACGAGGTTCGATTCCCATATAGGCGCAATATTTTCTTCGCACAAAAACATTTCAGCAGGCCAGGGAATGACGAATTATGATACAAAATCATTGTAGTGGAACTCTAAATCGAGTGGTTCATTCCATTTTGGATTTTTAAAATTTTATATGCATTTCTTTCTGATCAGGCAACCCGATAGGGGCCGGATCAGGCAATTAGGTCAGGCATGTGACACAACGTTACATTTCCTAGTAGGGCCCTTTTAGGCTGCCTTATTAGTGCCCTACCAGGGCAGTCAGGCAACCTGAACGGGCCCTGATTTGGGCCCCATCAAAATTTCTACGCGGGTAGATTCGGGTCTGCCGGTATTTTTTTACATAGCTAGCTCTGCTCATCTCTCTAATATTATGAAATAGTAGTCACTGTAGATTAGTTTTTTTCGGGCTGATTTGAAGCTTGTAGGGCTGAAATATGATGCTAACAGGGTGTGAATAATTTTTGATGTAATATTTATTGCTGATAGAAGTATCGCGGTGATGAAATCGAGATTTTACACACAATTGATACACAGTCGTGCGAAGTTGGAGTTTTTTTTGTTCATTGAAAAATATCGATCAAGAATGGAGTTATTATTAATTAAAGAAAGTGCCACCGTTGCTACATGGTCAATTGGTGTAAGTGCTTCCGGCAACCAGGCTGATCTGCACTGAGAAATTAAAAAAATCTAGTACCAGTATAATGTTGAAACTTTGGTATAACCGGATCGTTCGTTGAAATATTGAAAATAACGAAAACAGCAAGTTGTAAAAAAGCGAAGTGCGATTTTCGAAAGAAAATTACCTCAGTAATTCGTTATTAACAAATGGACAAACGTAAGAAACAATCATCCGGTCATACGAAGTGAATCAGGAGAATACACTGACAGAAAAATTCTATTGATATGAACTAATCGTGTGTATTCGATTTTTGTTTATTTGGATTAACTAGATTTTTCGTGGAATCAAATTTTTCCTATTGCATTCCATTATTGAAATTATTTACTTTAAATATATTTATTTATTAAATTCAAAATATATTCAATATCGTCCAATAACTAAATATTTTATTTAATCCTATAAAATCTGGGATTCGGTTTCATCTGCTCAAAAAACAATTTAGTTGAATCCACTAAATGAATCTATTAGATTAAAAAAATTAAATTGTATAGAACTTTCGTAGAGTCAACCATTTTTCTATTTGATTGAATGGTCTGTCTTTATTGCAACACACATATCAAAGCGGTGTGGGGCAGAGAGGGCGGAGAGAGAGGAATTATATACATATAGGTTATGTTAGAAAAATATATAGCATGTTATTCGATAAAACTCTCTAATTATCACAATGATATCAACTAATTGATATAGTTTATGTGATACAGCAAATAATTATAGGAATTCATTTGGTCTCTTAGCCATATCTGCGACTGAAATGATCCAAGTACTCGGTAGCATAGGGGCAGCGTGCGTAGTTATGAGTAGGTACGTTCTAGGTTCGATTCCCATAAAGGTGAAATATTTTCGTCGATAGAAATCATCTGAAAAGCCCAGGGAATGACGAATTACGATACAAAATCGTTGTCGTAAAACCCTCAATTGAGTATTTCAATTTATTTTGAATTTATGAAATATTTTATGCATATAGTACACTTAGATTTATAGTGTACATTGTAAGCAAATAGAGATCTAGTTGAATCGAATCTTTATTTATTCAATTTCAATATATTCAATATTTAAAAAAAAACATCTGAAACAAATAATGCCAAGGAAAAAACCTATTTGATTTAAATAGATCCTATTTCAATTAAATATTGTTTTGTGGCAGTGCAGCTACTGAGGTACTTGAACCGTTTCGCGAAAAAGCAGAAGACAATTTGCCGTAGCCCAGTGGGTGATCCGATCCTCCACAAAAACCGTCATAACGCACATGAAAATAAAATATATAAAAAATATATCGAAAAATATATAAAACATGTATTAAATATAATTTGTTCGAAAAGTTGGATATGCCAATTATATTTTTGGGTAAGAGTAAAACCTATGCGATATATAAATATAAATCCATTTAAGATACATCTTAAATATATCAAACATACAAGCTGAATGTATGTTTTATATATTTTGAAGATGGTTGGTTAAGCAACTTGAGTGACAGATAACGTTGCGAATGAAAAACATCTTCACGTCGGTATCTCGCGATGACCTAGCTGCACTAGCCGGAATAAATGATCGGACAAAAAAATTGAAGGTTATGTAATTCTATTCGATTATCGCTCTCTATGCGAACGCAATTAAGTAATTGACCCGATAATTTTAGTTACTCTTGTTAATCCAAGCATTTCTCAATAAACTAATATTGTGTATTGTACGATATGCAGGCGATACGAAAGTTCAACAATTTAACAAGTAGAACTAGCTCAGTGGACAACGTCCCAGCTCATCACTCAGAGGTCCCGGGTTCGAAACCACCTTACGGGCGTGTAAGCGCCTGATATAATTTAAATTTAAACCATTAATATATTTGAAGCGCAAACACCATAATCGCAATTAATGACAACGAAAAATATCGTAAAAGGCTGCAATGATGTAAATAACGTCATAACAAAATTTTTAAGAATATTTCAATTATAGTTTAAATATATTTCAAGTATATCTTAAATACACGTTGAATATAATTCAATATTATTTGAAATGTAGTATGAACATATTTAAAGTATATTTTAAATGGAGTATGAACATATATCATGTACATTTTAGATGTAGTTTAAATACATTTAAAGTAAATTTCAATTATAATTAGAATACACTTAAAATACATTTACAGTATATTTTTAGGGTAATTTGAGTACATCGTAAGTATATTTTCAATATATTTTGAATATACGTAACCGCCTATCCAGCATATATTTTTTATATACATTCTGAAGATCTATTTTGGCCGAAAAGTTTGATATCGCGAATATATTTTTAATACATTTCCCGTATATATTGCATATATCTAATCTATATCTAAGATGGATAATATATATCTGGAATGTATTTTACATCCATTTTTAATATATCGAAAAATATATTTTTACATATATTTTATTTCCGTGTGGGAACTCGCCGAATTTTTCAGATTCCTACAAGATCTTCGTTGCAAACTAAAGTTAAGACCCTACACTACAAAACTATGCATCAAGAAGATTCCATTTTTAAATGTCAAACTTACCCAAACCCCTCTATCACTACCCGTGTTAATTTTCCAAGTCGTTTCCCGTTGATGCAATTACGCCTATTCATCAAACTACCCAGAAAACATTTTTTCAGGCTATATAAAAAACGTTTCTTTTTTTTCCGTTCCCGACACATACGAACCAAACATCCAACACACACACGCGCCAAGCCGCCGCAAATTAGGTATAATTTTCGAAGAGTTAAAAGGCTCCAGCAACATCTGTTTCGGTATTTTCATAGATATTCCGAAAAAAAGTATCGACGCAAGTTAGTTCCAACGACTAATATTCCCATCAAGTACAAAAACTTCGAAAATAAATATATCCAAGATTTTCCAGCGGCATTGCGATTTCTGCCAGCATACGTGAACATCGATGGAAGCCGAAGAAAAAAAAAGTGTCACTCGTAGAGAAGAAGAAAGGGCGATACGTTGGTGTTCGTAGAGTCAAGAAGGATCACAAACGGGACGTGCCCGTCGAGGATCCTCCTCGTACCGATATCGCGCTCGACCCTTCGATATTGCATCCAGCATCGAGGAGCATCGGGAAGGATCTCATCCGTGGTACAAGGTCGGAGCTGAGCGAGTGAAAAGGGCGAGAGGGGTAACCGCGGTGGTGAGGAGCGGGAGCGCCGGATGAGGGAGGGAGAAAAAGAGTGGGGGTTCGATCGAGAGAGAGCGAGAGAGAGAGAGAGAGAGAGAGAGAGAGCGACAGCGAGAGGGGGTTGCGGGTAAGGTGGAAGAGAGTAAGCAGAGGCAAAAGTATCGAGAATCGGCGCGCGTCTACGTTCCCCATGGGCGTCACTACAGGCGAGAACCTCCTATCTGTGACGTATTCTCGACGGCCACCTTGCGTCTGGGACCAATGAGACCGTAACGTGGGAATGGTGGGGGTAGTGCGCCGAGGCGTGCGCGCATGACGGGAGTACGGTTACGGAGCATTGGAAACCTCGGGAAGCTCGGGCGAGCCGCGAGCCAAGCCAGTCAGTCGCTCTCAGCTACGACATGCATAACGCATGAGAGCCCTAGCCAGATCTTTCTCTCACTCCCGGTTTCTTTTTTTTCCGTCTCGTTCGTTCTTTCTCTCTCTCTCACTCACTCTCCGCAGACGCACACACGCGCGCACGCAGAAAACGAACACACGCTGCCTCTCGAGGTCTCTGTCTATCCCGCTGTGTGTTCGCGCGTCCGCTGCCTTCGACAAGGGACGAATTTACCCGCGGATAATAGAGGGCCGTTGATAGAGAACGCGAGAGAGTGTATATCGCGCCGGTAAAGCAACTCGACGGAGTGTTCACTCCGTTCGTGCGAGGTCTTCCTCGTATTCGTTCGCGTCGTTGTTCCTCGTAGTGTTTGGCCCGAGATATTCGGCGAAGTCGCATCTTCTTGGTATCCGCGATCGGTGTGTGTTGTCCGCAGCGCGTTATCGCGAGAGAGCCAAACAAAGAGCCCGGTCACCTTGAATCTCGAGGGACACGAACGAAACCTCCGAGCTCTCAACGTAGCCCCCGTCATTTTTCTTTCCCTTTGTTCTCATCCCGAGAATCGTGGCGATCTCGTTGACTCGTGCACGAAGAAAACAAACGTGAAAGGAGAAGAAAAGTAAGAAGAAAAAAAACAACATACGCGCCTATACGGGGAGGTAACGCGTATACGTGTACAAACGACAAGTGCGAGAGCGAAAAGTTATTTGTACAGGGTGCTGTCAAGTGTCTCGCTTAACCGAGATGTCGAAACGCGGTGTGTAGTGCGGAGCCAGCGGTTCAAGCCAGCAGGTGTTGGTCGCGAAGCGTCGCGTGTGCACGAAATTTTCTGCCGAAGGCGGATCATCGAGAGCTGTTCTCTCGTACATCCGTCGAGAAGGAGGCAAGCCTAAAAAAGGAATTGTGGCAGTTTCATCGCCGGTCTGCGATACGTTCTTCATATATCCAACGCCGAAAGCGACACTTGTCTCGTGAAAACTTGGTGTCGTCCCATTTTACGTTCGGCTGAATGCCTCGGCGATCGTTCATGGTGTGACTTACGGTGTTTGGGGCAAAATGCGAAAGAACGCGTATAGAGATGTAGTGAGAAGCGTAGCTTCGTGGAACTTACCGCCTAAGATAGCAGACAGCGAGTGAGATCAAGCTCGCGCTGTTGGGATTGTATCCGCGATCGGGACACGAGTGAACAGCGGGTTAGAGGATACGCCAACAAGGACAAAGAGTTTTTGGACATTGTCGAATGTCGCGTATTACTAAGGATACATACGTGTAGACTCCACGGCCTATACTCAATCTACCGTAGAGTAGGATTATCGAGGCTTCCAATAGTGACTTGATTGTGTAATAAGCTTCGTCGTCCCCCCCGTGGAGTAACAAGTGGCGAGTCCAATCTCGAGTGTCGACAAGAATTGGGTGATCCTTCGCGGGCTCGGGAAGAGACGTAAGCACGGGAAGGATAGTATCAAGGGTGACGGATTCTTATCACTGCTGCACCGGGTATTCAGTAGTGGGTTGGTGGTGCAAGTGGAAACAAGAAGAACGTGTAAAAAGGGTGGATAGGGTCAGTAGATGGCCGCTACGACGTACATGCCGGTTAGTAGCGCAGTATCGGCCGACCTGGACGGTGGTTCGGGTAGGGCAATCGGTATGAACATCGCGGTCGGTGGCTATTCCACGGGTTCGCCCCGTAGCGCCGCTGACGCTGGTGAGATGAAGTACCTGTCACCCCAGCAACACCATCATCATCACCATCATCATCATCAGGTGCCAACGTCACCGTCGCCGAACGGGCTCACCCACGCGGCGAGTCTTTCCTCGGGGAACCCATGGGTGAGCCTGCAGCCTGGGAGCGAGCATTGGCCGGCGAGCCTGGGAATGCATCACACGAGTCATCATCCCCATCATCATCCGCACGCCCAGGGTAACTCGAGCCTCGACGTGAAACCTCTCACGGCCGCCGCTACCGCGACGGATTCCGTACAGGGTATGCACCATCGGGGTCCCCATCAATCGCCGAGTATGGGCTCGCCGCACTCGTGGCACGCGCCCGTCGTACCATCGGCTCATTACAACCCTAGCGGCGGTGCCGCCTCGCCCACGTCCCTCCAGCAGTATCACGCCGCGATGAACGGCATGCTGCATCAGCATCCTCATCAGCATCCCCACCAATTGCACAATCATCAGACGGGACTGCCGCATCATCTGAGGGACGCGCACAATCACAGTCCACCGTCGGGACACCCGCTCCATCCGGGTCATCCGCTCGACAGGGATCACAGCGCCGGCGAGGAGGACACTCCGACGTCCGACGATCTCGAGGCTTTCGCGAAACAGTTCAAGCAACGACGGATCAAGCTTGGATTCACCCAGGCCGACGTAGGCCTCGCCCTTGGCACCCTCTACGGAAATGTATTCTCCCAAACGACGATATGCAGGTTCGAGGCGTTGCAACTGAGCTTCAAGAATATGTGCAAGTTGAAGCCGCTTTTGCAAAAGTGGCTGGAGGAGGCGGACTCGACGACAGGCTCGCCAACGAGTATCGACAAGATAGCGGCACAGGGTAGAAAGAGAAAAAAGCGCACGTCTATCGAGGTCTCGGTCAAGGGAGCCCTCGAGCAACACTTCATGAAACAACCGAAACCCTCGGCCCAAGAAATCACCTCGCTCGCCGACAGTCTACAGTTGGAGAAGGAAGTCGTTAGAGTGTGGTTTTGCAATCGGCGACAGAAACAAAAGAGGGTCAGCCCACCGAACGACGTTATGATGGAGGTCATGCCGGCGGGACACCAGGGACAGGGTGGTATGCATCAAGGATATCATCAGCAGGATCATCTGCACGGCTCGCCCATGGGGCACAGCCACAGTCCACCCATGCTCAGCCCTCAGGGACTCGCGGGTCACTCGCATCCGCCGCACTAGCATTCACCGGGGCCTCCCCCCCTTGGACTCTCGATAACCTCGCAGTCGAATATCTCGGTGGTAAACCCTGAGGGCTTGCCGCCTTTCTATCACCACTACCTCCAGGCACGCACGAATAGCTACGGAACCTCGTAGCTATTGATGTACCATCATCACCAGCAACAGCAACAGCATCAGCTCGGTAATGATGCCGTTGTTTGCCAGCAGCAGCAGCCGCAGCAGCAGCCGCCGCAGCAGCAGCAGCCGCAGCAGCAGCCTCAACATCAACCCTGGCAAGGTGATGACCTGGACGAACAACTTCGTGAAAGCAACGCGACGATGATTCAACGACATCAGCACAATCAGCAACATCATCAAAATCATCATCGCACGTTGGAACAACGGATTCACCAAGTTGAACGAGTGGAGGAGATTTTCGATGCGAGGAGATACGAGACCGAGCCGGAGCAGCACCGGGGAGGCCGACAGCCGTATATCCGGCACGACCTAAATCGTGCCGCGATCTAGCGAAAAACACATCCAAGTTAGCTTCGACCACCGTTTCGCTCGTCCCATTCTCCCGGCCGTGCAAGACCGCGGTACCCGAGAAGGAAGGGAACGATCGGAGGACGAGGCATCTTGAAGACGAAGAGGAACGATCGCTGGGATACTGAAATTACTACGGGGCGTTTCGCAACACCGTTCAACACCGGACATCGCGTCCGCAACGACGGGAAGACCAACAGCCGCGGGATAATAATTGTGTGTTGCGTGTCATCGTCCCACAACCGCGTTGACTATCTAAATCCCAGTTGTACAAAGTTCTCAGCGATTTATCCGAACGTTATTGTTAATTGTTGTTTGTTTGTTGTTTGTGTGACGCGTGTGTCTTACCCTCTCTCTCTGTCTCTCTCTCTCTTCTTCCCTTTCTCTCGCGTCGGTGAAGTGATATTGCGTATACGAGCTACCGACGCAGAGATCGACCCTAGTGTTAAATACGATCGCGATTTTTTCGGACCAGGTGACGTTACACCTTGACTCGAGCGCGTACGAGAAAAAAAACACGTTTTACAAGGAGGGGCAGCCTCATGCAAAATGTGACTCTTCTTCATCGCCGTCGCAGTGACGACGGGTGTGCGTGCGCGCGCGCACTGTTTTCCACCCCGCGGCCCTTCTCCCGCGCGTTAGCCCGTCCCGACGATGGGCATGAAAGACACCCTCGCCGATTTTCCCGGACATTCTATGCGAGTTTCGGCTTACCGTCGCAACGGTTGCTCTTCGATACGGAGGCGACCGCCGGCGAACGGATATGCGATAATAATACCGGCGGAAGTTCGTCGCGGCACGTTTCGTCGCCGAGAAAAGCGGAAACTCTTCGCACCGTCGCATCGACGAGAGATGGTGCGCGTAAGGAACTCTCGGGACTGCTAAAAACAAAATCCTCGCGATCTTGTACGGATTGTACATATATATATATATATATATATATATATATATATATATATATATATATATATATATATATATATATATATATATATATATATATATATATACTCAGAGACGTCCGTGTGGCACGCACACACACACGCGCGCGAATGCACTCTCAAACAGAGAGACGCATGTGCACGGATGAAGAAGAAAAAAGAAGCGCATAAAGAGAGAAAACAGAGAGAATCGACAAGAGAGAGAGAGAGAGCGAGAGAGAGAGAGAGTGAGAGAGAGAGAGAATGCACGCCCGCAAGCAAATCAAGTACGTAGAGTGAGAGAGGAAGTGTTGCTCGGGTGGAATTTGCCTCGCGCAAACTGCCGCCACGAATGATGTAACATAAGTAAATATGGACTGTAAATACTGTACCAGATAAAGAGCTAGTAAGTTAAGTGAGCATGCTACGTTCGCGCGTCACCAAGTACATCTCTCGATGATCGTTCGGCGGCGAAAAATAGAGACCGAGAGAGAATAAATATTAACTAAAAGGAAAAAAACGTAAAAGGAATTAAAGAAAACAAAAAACGAACACGAGGGATGCAAGAAGCTTGAAACGCGAGAGGTGAAGCGAGAAAAGGAAGAAAAAATTATACAAAGACGAGAAAGAAAAGAGGAGAAAAAGAAAGATGCGCGCAACGTGCCACACGGGGATGAAACCCGCGGGAAGAGAGGAGAGAACACGTCGAGATATCCTCACGCAGCTCCCTCGCAAAATAATAATGCCCCCGACCTGTATAAAGAGTAAGTATGATGATAAACCTGAGCGATGTTTGCAGGTACGATAAGTTTCGAACGGATAAACTAAAGATGAATTATATTTAAAGAAAGAAGAAGAAAAAAAAAGCGAATAATGTACGTGAGTCTCCCCTTACCCCAACGGCACCCCTCGACCCTCGCGCCGCGATTAAAAACAAAATTGGTTATCGAATATGGCCCTTCGAACATGATCTTTGATAAATATATCTCGTTTTTCCCCTCCCCCCAATTAATTATTACTGGCACTTTGACTTTTTATTAAGTTTTACTATCGCATTGTCAATATGATTTTCCTCGCTTCCCCTCGAACGGTGAAACGCCATTCTTTGCCTGTGACGGGAACGAAAAGTAATTCGATGAAACCTTCCCGCCCTCACGAGTTTTATTGTAGCGCGACGATAAACTTCGATGCTGTTGTCCAACTATTATTAGCGATTTATTATTGTCAATGTTTATTAATTAATATTATTATTATTATTACTATTATTACGATGATGATTATTATTATTGTATTGCTCGTGGCCAGGTGCATAACGATCGCGCCTCGTATCGTTACGATGAGAAAAAAGAAGAAGAAAAAACAAAGATGATAAATAAAATGAAAATAATATTTACCACCACCAAAACCATCATTCGCAATTCGAAAATAAATTGAATTCTATTTTTACTCGACATTGTGTACTTGTTGTTTATTTTCATTGACGCGAGAGCGTTACGACAAACCCATACAAGATCCATTCGGATGAAGGCTGATTCCGGATTCGCATCAATGTTCTTGCATGCATCCATCACTCTCACAATTACTTTCACCTTCTTCGTTTCTCTCTCTCGTTATCTCCCGCGCTCTCTCTCTCTCTCTCTCTCTCTCTCTCTCTCTCTCTCTCTCTCTCTCTCGCTCTCTCTCTCTCTCCCTCTCTCTCTATTTTTCTCTGTCTCTCTCAGTTCCCAAATCACTTACGATTCGATTTGAAATTTGAACAGTTCATTCATTGTTTTTGCTGCTCCCTATTTGCTGCTTCGGTCGATGCGAGTCGGGCTCGGATGTGCAACTGGCCCCGTTGTGTTTTACGGTTATGTTTATATTGTAAATTGTGTAAAGCTGGTACAGTACTACGCGCAATTGTTTTGCTGGACATGGGATTTTTATTTTGATATTTTTATCGCGCGGACTTCGTCCCCGATATTCTGTACATACGATAGGGTCGAAATATTGCTGTGAAGTCAAAGAGAAAAGTGTACAGACGTAATTCAAAAGAAACAAATATACGGTCGGGAAGAATCGTGCGAGAAACTCGCGTTGACGCGGTCGTTTTGTACAGGGTGAATAGAATTGTTCTTTTCTTTATAATGGTCGATACCAATTTACTTTGGAGAAATATATTTTCATTACTTTTCTTAAGGCAATATCTCTCGAGAAGATTTCAATTTTTGGTCTCTCTCTTTCTCTCTTCCTCTCCCTCTCTCGCTCTCTCTAGTGTCACACGTGTTATCTTATCTCGATTTTTTGCTTCTGACTTTTCATTGCACAGTTGGTTTTTAGAAATTCGATGGGCTCTTGAACTTCGAGAAGTCTTTATTCAGGTGATTTTTTTTTCGGGAGTTGTACTTTGGCGTAATGATTATTTCGAGCGCTCATTTACGTTGATATTTTACGAAGAGTCTGAGAGCTCGTCTATTGTTTGCAACAATGTCGTTTTTTCCAACGATTCCTTTTTCGTATTTTCAATTGTGCAAATTGCTGGAGACAACTGTGCTTTGCATGATCCGAGGGTCCAAGCAAGTAGATATATGTATATATAAAAGAACACACACACACACATACGCGCGCACACGAGAACACATACGTATGTATAAAAATGGGTACAAAACGCTAGAGGCTCTTACGATCGCTGAAGTGATCGTCTCAGTTATTATAAATCAATTTAACGAGCATTGTCGCGGGGAAATGAAATTGTTTGTTATTGCTCGTGCTTTTGTGCGGTTCGAGAATTTATGCGAAAATCATGGTGAAAATTTGTTCGATCGATCGTTATTTAATTTTCTACTTTAATCTTTCGTTACGCGAATGAAACAAAAAACTGAAAAAAGCACACACGTGTTCAGGGAGACAATACGAGAACATCGAGACAGAGAGAGAGAGAGAGGCCAACGAAAAACATTATTTTTCTTCGAAGTATACTTCTGCGATCGTGATCAAGTCAGTAGGATTCGTAATTATATTTTTATTTGAACGTAACTATCGGAAAACCTGCGGCCCACGTAGGAAGGGGTGGGAGGGGAAAGGGGAAGAACACGAGAGTGACGGAGAAATGTACGACTCGTATCGGTGGAATTTGAAGAGTTGATTTTTCATGAAAACTAAGGGTAGCCAGGTGCAAAAAATACTTCGTATCTGGAAGATTCGGACCATTGGTTCAATTAATTATTTGCTCAATTCGAAGAGAAAAAAAAACTGAATCGATAGAAAATTTCACCACAATGAAACTCTTCAATTTCCTCGGAGTCCTCGACCGCAACGCTAGTCGACACGAAAAAGAAGCCGCGAAACGAATAATTGATAGGGTGATGAATGTTGATGCGTGCGAGAGGGAGAGAGAGGAAGAGAGAGAATGTGCGATAAATTATATAAGCGCGAGAAATTTGATAAGAATGACAAAAAACGAACCTCCGATTCCCAACCCCCACACTGTATATTATTATATTAAATCTTAATTATTATTGACGTAAAATAAAGAAATCTGGCGAGTGGTAAAGTTTTGTTAGAATGGCAGAAACTAAATTACTACGGAATTTTAATTAATAAACGAGATGAAAGTATACAATAATTCATTGGCTTTTTGTTTCATTTCAAATACACGCACACACGAAAATATTCTGCTCCAATTGCAATAATATCCCTCACGGACACGCACAATCCTCAATTATCGTCGAAAATCTCGCACTCCACTGCACTTTCAAAATTCCTATAACGATCCAAAATTTTTACGATCTCTGGTGCGAGCACCATAAAAAGTTGCGGCTTGAACAAATATTGTATAAGTTTCCTTATCGACGAATCATATCCAAAGATTTGATAACTGTTCCTTCCAAATTACGATCCTACAGCCTAAACCCAAACAGATCCAAATTATGATCCTACAATCCAAACAAATCCAACTTACGACCCGACAACCTGAGAAATCCTAAACAATGAATAATCCAATGAAGTACTATATCACATTTGACCCTAATTATTGTCCGACAATCTATCCAAACCAAAGCAACGAATAACCTAGAAAGTACTGTATCCCACTTAACCAAACAAACCCTAATTATGGTCCGACAATCTAACCAAACCAAAGCAACGAATAACCCCCAAAATTACGGTATCCCACTCAACCCAAACAAACCTAAATTATGGTACTGAAACCTAAGCAAATACAAACCACGGATAACCCAAAAAAGTACTACGCCACACTTAAACCGAACAAATCCTAATTATGGTCCTACAACGTAAGCAAATAGTCCGTCGTTAATAAGCAAAATGCATTGTTTCGGTTTGTCTGAAACAATGCATTTTGCTTATTAACGACGGACTTGTCGTTTTAAATGATGATCCTCCAACCCCAAGCAAACCCTAACGATGATCAGCTATCGCGCATGTACGACGGACTTATAATTCGAGTCATTCCATCGAATCAATCGGAGCTGATCATTTTTCTCCTATCCGATGACTTTAGAAGATCCTCATTAGTGGTACATCGTTACAATCGAGTGAGTCTTCGTTCGTAGACTCGCGAATTAGACTCGATATTTTTCATCGAGGAATATGCGTTCGCAGCGAAAGTTGTCGGAGATTTGGTATCGCGTAGGGAAGAAGCTTTCCGTGCTAACCACTGGTAAACAGGGAGGCCTTCTGGCAATGAATAATGATGTATAGTCATGAGCATCGATATATAGCCTCGGAACAGTCGACCGGTAGCATTATGCATATATACGTATGTATATATATATATATATATATATATATATATATATATATATATATATATACATATATTTATGTACATGCGTTGAAAGCAAGGAAAACGCGAATCGCACGAACAAACCAGTCGTGTTGGTTGGTGCGACTCGCATACCTCGGAGCACCGGTCATCTCTGATTCCGTGTGAGCTCCAACCGGCAAGGAGCCGTGTGTGCAGCATGCGATCGACGACGAGCTGAGCTCTGGCGCGTGCGCTTCCGGCTCAGCCCCTTTACGCTTTTTTTTGTTATTTGATTGTTTTTCTTTCTTAATCAAACATTTTTTTCTCTCATACCCGTATACTGCGCGATGGTAACTACACAAGCCCGACGTAGTCCTTGGAGCTTTACAATAACGTTTCCATCACGGGTAGATTAAAAAAAATCGAGTTACATTTTTCCGCGCCGATTGTCGTTTTCCCACAAAATTCTTCCCGACTTTTGCAGGCGGATAAGCGAGGGAGTAGGAAGTGACTTGTCGATTGACGTATCGCTCAATATGCACGTACGAGTTGAAGAATTCTTTTTTGTTGCCATTGAAATCCGAACATTTGCTTTATCGCTTCATTCAACGTTTCTGTGTGTCTACGCGCGAGCACGTATTTCTTTTTTTTCATTCCATTATTTATCATTGAACTTTTTCTTTCGTTGGTGGTGCAAAGTTATCGGCTGCGAAACAAAAGGGTTGAATTTGCATTCGACGAGAGAAAACGTACGAGTTGACATAGGAAGCTGAAAAATGCTTTCGTAATTATATGCTCACGTAAAATACAGCTAATCAGTTCCAAATATGAGGTACCTTCTATTCTACACTTTGTTCATGGAAAATATTGTTTGCAGCTCCACTCAGTAGCTCAGCTGTTTCATTGTCTCCATTGGAGCGGTCGTAATTTCGATCTGGAACCAGAAGAATTTTTTTTTATAATATAACGTACCGTGTGAATATAATTTTCAAAATGTTTAATTTCTTTTCGTAAGTGAACGGTGCAATTTTTTCGTTAAAATATAAATCTTTTCTTTTTAACCAAGGTGAATTTTTTAAATGGCGCTCTTTTATTTTACGAGTTCACGTAGAAGGCTATTGTAGTACGAAAGGAACGATGTTATTTGCTTGTTTTATTTTGGGTACAAATTAGGACAGCTGGAATGTTTAAAATCAAACAAACGGGGCTCCGATTTGCTATGGAAGACTTTTTCATTGATTTTTATGAGTAGAGTGTAGAATGGAGGAAACCTCAAAGTTGGAAGAGATTGATTGTGTTGATTTACCCTAGAAAAAAGTTGCGCAAAATGGTCATTTTTCGTCATTTTTAAATGGTGTAAAATACGAAATTTACGCAATTACGAGAATAAGTAAAAATTACCAATAGGGTAGCTTAAATGAATCGAAACATTCGGAAATTGATTAGAATAGGTAAATTACGAAAAATGGTAATAAATTGTAAGAAAGTTAGTACGAGAAAAAAAGTGGGAAATCACGAAAAATGATAACTTCGGCCTTCTGGATCGGGGCCATTGAAGTCCTAGTAATTGACGCCAAGTTCGTCTAGCCCCTCATTCTGACCGCAAAGTCATTTCTCAGCGCCGTAATAAAAAAGTGTCACAATTTCACGGAGCCATGTTCCAAGATTAGATCGTCCTAAGTAGGAAATTTCCGAACCGAAATGGCCTTCAAGTAATTGATTTTTCTTTGGACAATGTGAACACGAATTTCGTAACGTACAAAAATGATAAGATTAAAAAGTCTAGGCTTCGGAGCTTTCTGCTAAGTCTTTTAACATTTCTTCTAAACGTGCTAAGTTGTTGTCCAAGTCTTCTAAGTTGTCTTCTAAGTCTGTTAAGCGTTTTTCTAGGTCCGCCAAGATTCCTTCTGTCTACTAAGTTTTCTTCTAAGTCCTCTAAGTTTTCATCTAAGTCGGCTAAGTTTCATTCTGTCTGCTCTGTTTCTTCTAAGTCCTCCAAGTTTCTTCTAAGTCTGCTAAGTTTTCTTCCAAGTCCTCTAAGTTTCTTCTAAGTCTGCTAAGTTTTTTTCTAAGTCTTCTAAGTTTTCTTCTAAGTCCTTTAAGTTTCTTCTAAGTCTGCTAAGTTTTCTTCTAAGTCTTCTAAGCTTTCCCATAATAATATGGGGCCCGTCCCCTGAAGCCTTCCCAAACGTCAGAACTTCCGTTCCCACGTCGTTTGAATCTCTCATCTACACGGACTGCTAACGCCAGATCCTCCTAAGAGTCGCTTGCCAGATTTGTCACGATCCAAAGTCAATAACAACGCGCAGGTGAAAAATTATAGGTAAAAAAGGGGCTCGTCGAGCGTTGTAAACTTCGATGCTGTAGCGCGCACGGGAGTGGGGGTGCTCGAATGAAAATAATAGCTTGGATAACACGTAGTTGTCTCTGATGAATATAACTCTGGGGACAATTTTGCCGAGCCTTTGACCAACGAAACCACCGTGTTTTTTTCCACCGCCTATATGGCGGGCGCGAAAAAAAAATGCTCCCGAGTCGACGGTAATAACGATGTGCAAACCAAAAGGGCGAATACGCGCGAGCGAATGAGGGGATACGAAAGACTGACGAAAAAAACCCTCTCGTGAACCAGGTGCCTGAGGAAAATCGGTTGAATTTTGTTTTTCCTCGTTGGCCAGTGCGTGACACGCGTGCGAACAATATCAGTCGAGGGATTATATAACACATGTATATATACCTACAATTTATATGGAAGTGTAGATCATGGCGAAAAGGGTGACGAGTAAAAAGAGGGGATTATGCCAAAATTTCGTGCTTACACGAGGGCGCCGGAGTTTGTGATTCCAAAGCGTACAGTGAGTACAAATGTTCAATATTTGACGATTTCATTCGATGTCCGGAATCCCAAAGTTTGCTTCGGACGAGCCAAAATATTTATTTCAGTATATCATTTATTAATAAAATATCATAAATATATATGCACACCCATGTACAGGGAAATTATAGGTATTCTATTGATTTTTAGAAATTCACCATTATATATACGTGTATATAAATATTAAACATGTTATTTATTAAAAAATACTTGCTAAAGTATTTCTCACAAGCCAGTTTGTCACCATGTAACGTGGAGTGACTGCAGGCTTGATTTTTTTACGGATTATTTTGGTGTGTCGTTTTCACACGAACGGAAAAAGATAGGGTCACCATTATTCGTGTATGCATATTTTTTTAATCGTGAAAATGACTTTTCCACCTGACGAACAAATCCAAAGAATCACAAACGAACAAAAAATGAGGTCGTCAATATTCTTGTATAGGTTTTTATTTAAATTATAAAAATGATTGTTTCAGATCACAAACAAACGTAAACGAACCCAAACAAACAAAAAGCTTCCCAATATGTTAAACAACCCAATATTCGTAGATAGATAATTTTTCAAATTATAAAAACGACTTTTCTATGTGACAAGCAAACGCAAACAAAATAATGTGGTTACCAATATTCGTGTATGCGTAATTCAATGGTTCCCCTTTATAAAAATAACTGTTCGAGGTGACAATAAGTACTTACTGACTAATTTTCTTAACCAAGGCAGCATGCTTTTCTATCACCATCGAACTTGAATTAAATTCGAGAAAGAAATTAATTTCGATAGAATTTTTTTTCAACGCGTTATTAATTTTGATTGAACTAATTTCGAACACGAATGAATCTCGAAGAGGACTAAAATCTTGAGAAAAAAAACCAAACCGGGTGGCTCTCCCTTACGAATCAATAAGTCGAAAAAATAAAGAGTCCTCGGTTTCCACATTGATCCATGTTACCGTGTGTTTATCAGGCAACCGATCGAAGAATCGGCACCGCGAGAGTGTTTTCGGGGCGGCTCTCATTGCGGCAATTTTTTTTTCCCTTTCGTACGCGTGTACTATGTGGCGTCAGTGTACGTCGTCCAATGGTGGAGGGATGAAGGGCGAGAGGGTTGGCAAAGTAGATACGTGTATAGAAAAGCAGGCGGAAATCGGCGCTTGCGCCAATCAACCCCGTATTATCTCTCGCGGGAGACATGCGCATTTTGCTTCTCGCTGCGTGCAATCCCGCGCGCGGCTCTACTCCGCTTATGTTTCTCGCTCTTACTTGCATATATATGGCTCGATCGCGTTTTATCTCACTCGCCCCCGCGCGATTCCAACTCCTTCGTTCACACCTACCGAAATTATCGTTATAGGCGTCGTGACGCCTGCGTACACGCACGGGATGTAACGAGAGAGAGAGGCAGGGAGAGAGAGAGAGAGAGAGAGAGAGAGAGAGAGAGAGAGCATGTTCACGTGGCTCTTTATTCGCGACAGCTATACGGGAGTGGGTTACGTAGGCAGGTATTTATCACGACCGATCTTTTCCAACTATCTCTCTGCATCACATGAGCTCTCACTTTATTCGCTCCCTTCAACCCCCCTGATATCTTCGCCCCTCTCTCTCTCTCCCCCCCCTCTCTCTCTCTCTTCATATTTATTTTGCCCTTTACCGAAGAACGATATATAATCGAACATATCATGACATACAAAGAAAATTTATCTGCTCTTCTTCAGCCCCTCTGCTGTCTTCCCCTCTCTCTATTGCGCTTATACTCCTTCTCTCTTCTTCTTCTCCTCTCTCCTTCTACTGTTAAGGCGTTACCCCCACTTGTAGCGCAAAAAGGGCCTTTTTCATGATTTTTTTAAAAGAAAACTACAAAACTTTTTTAATCGATCAATATACCATCTTAAAGAACACATGTTGAAGAACTTTCAGTAATTTTTTTATTGAAAAATATTACATTGTTTAGTGGCAAATGGCCGTCAATGAAATGATGTTTTTATATACACGGTTTGCGGTGACCAACATTGCGGCGAAGTGGATCATCTGAAAAAAAAATGCGGATGGATTTAGTCAAATATAAGTATAAACTAGTCTTTAATCGAAGGAATTCAAAAAATATTCATTTTTCACAAAATGGCGGACAGTCAAAGTTAATGGTTCGATTTTAACGAAAAAAACGGCCGTTTTTTGGCTATAAAACGGCCATTTTTTTTTCGAAAAAAAAAATCGAACGATTAAAGACTACATTTTTATGTATTGAATACGCCTGCAAAATTTCAAGAAGATCGATTCATTAGTGTTCGAGTAATCTTGGTCACCGACTTCAGAAATGACATTTTGAGAAAAACGCGTTTAAAGTTTCTCTTTCAACGCGGATTCTTCTCTTTCAACGCTCATATCTCAGTCAATTTTGTTCGGATCGACTTGAAATTTTCAGGACATATTCTCAGATACTTATACTTCAAAAAAATACAATAAAAAAAACGATTTTTTCAAAATCGCAAGTGGGGGTTACCCCTTAAATTTTCTCTTCATTTTTAGTTTCCTTGTTTTTTTTTCATTTATTTTAAATTTTTCTCATTCATTTCTTATTCATTTGTCTTGATTTCCCTTTTTCTCTCTTCTTTTCTTAATTAAATTTTATCTTCTCATTGTCTTTTGTCCATTCCAGATACAATTGTAGTTTACGTTTTTTATTTTTGTAATGGTACATTATGAGGTAACCATTAGGGAAAAAGTAGGTGAACATACGAGTGTGTGAGCGCTCTCGTAATGATCGTAATTGTTTTGAATGATTTAAAATGATTTTTTGGTAGGGTGCTCTTAGGGTACGGAAGCTCGAATAAACCAATGTTCTCTCTCTCTCTCTCTCTCTCTCTCTCTCTCTCTCTCTCTTTCATTCTCTCTCTCTCCGAAGAACGAAATACAATCAAACATATCATGCCCGTACAGAAAAAAGATCCGAATTCGTACATTTTCTCGTCTTTTATCCCGTCACGATAAATTCAACGGCAGCGGCCCCCTTCTCCCATTTGTATACATGAGCACATGCAGCGATCGGAAAATTTGTTATAATGCTAAAATCAAGCAACGTATGTCACGCTGACTCGATAGAGGTGTCTTGTACCTCGACGTCACATACGATCCCCGTTCGCATCTTTCTCTCCGTGAAAATATGCGCATATATATATATATATATATATATATATATATATATATATATATATATATATATATACACACACACATATATACATGTATATTTAAAAGTCATCGGCACGTCGCGCGCGGAGGCATACAACGACCAACGAAACCGGATTTATTACATTTGAATAAATTTTGTTCTCTGTATCGGGGACAATATACGCGTTTCGTCCGAACGACATCTTTATCGGCGATTGTTAATTATCCGATTGGCAATTCTTGTCGGATTTTTCTTTTATCCCTCGCGCGCACTCGGAAATAAATCCATTGATCCATGCGTGAAAAAAGTATATGTGCGTAAATCACGTGTTATTCTATAGAATTCTCGAGGATGTTTGAACAAACCTCGCGCAGACCTTCATCACATTCTCATCGCTTTAATGATTATTAATTAACCTGTCAAACAACTCGTATAATGTAAAACGCATCCCGAATTACGATAAATGCATACTGCCCTCGTATGCAACATTCTCAAAACAAGTGAATTTTTCTTTCTCTCGATTGACGATTAAAACAACATATTGAAATCGAAGATGAAAATCGAACATTAAGATCGAAAATTGAAATTCAATTTCAATCTTTATTCTTGATTTTCGACATTCATCTTAATTATAAAGTTCGATTTTAATCTTTGATTTTAATCTTCGACTTCAATCTTCGACGTTAACCGAAGTTCGATTATTGAGCTGAATTATTGGTTCGTTCGATTATTGATAACCTAATTATTAAGCATTAGGTTTTTTAAATCTTTTTCTTAATCTTGGGTTCTAGTATTCTATTTCAATCTTCTATTTTATTCTTTGTTTTGAATCTTTGATTTCAACATTTCGATTATAAAGTTTATTTTTAATGTTCCATTTTAATCCTCGCTTTTAATCTTCGATTTCAGTCAAAATATTGAAATCGACGATGAAAATCAAACATTAAGATCGAATCTTCATTCTTAATGTTCGATTTTCATCTTTGATTTCAATATTTTTACTGAAATCGAAGATTAAAAGCGAGGAATAAAATGGAACGTTAAAAATAAACTTTAAAATCGAAATATTGAAATCAAATATTGAAAACGAAGAAGAAAATCGAAAATTGAAATAGAACACTAGAATCGAAGATTAAGAAAAAGATTTTAAAAAACGTAACGCTTAATAATTCAGTTATCAATAATCGACCGAACCAATAATTCAGCTCAATAATCGAACTTCCTCTAACGTCAAAGATTGAAGTCAATGATTAAAATCAACGATTAAAATCGAACTTTAAAATCGAAGATTGAATCGAAAATTCAGAAAAAAATATTTAAAAAACGTAACGCTTGATAATTCAGATAACTGTCAAAAAGAATCGAAGATTGAGAAAGAATATATAAAAAAAACGTATCGCTCTATAATTCAGATATCTGTCAAAAAAAGAAGTTTACATTTTTCCGTGCCATTTACGATCCATGCGTCTACATCAGATTGGATGAGAGAACCCTCTTGGCGATTTTTTTTCATCGCATCGTTAAATGACCGTTGAGAAATTCCTCGGTTTCCATAACCGATGGTATATTGGCGAACATTTCCAGTATCGTGGGATTTTAACATTCTCTTGTACTCTTTCCTTCTGCATGAAGTATACATGTACACACACACACACACACACACACGCGCGCGCGCGCGCGCGCACGCACGCACGCACGCACATATATATATATATATATATATATATATATATATATATATATATATATATATATATATGTGTGTGTATATATACGCACACACACATCTGTCCAGCTGACCGCGCGCATTAGCGAGGCGCGAACAGATCCCGACAGCAGCGCATTGATTTAATAGTCGATGCCCACACTTGGTGCGTGGCCCGGCAGTAGCTTTTACGCCATCAACACTCAGGACATAGTCTCGTGCTAACTCTAGCAGTTACACACGAGCTGTACAGTGGCGAGACGAGCATCAGCGGATCATACGGCAACAAACGTGCTTACGCACGTACGTATGTGAAACGCATACACCCGTATGTGTATGTATACAGGGTAGGCCGAAAAGTGACGTCCAAACGGAGAATCGAGATGCCTCGTATCATCTATCCGAATCACCCCTTCCCCATATATGTCCTACGATCTTTTTTAACTTTCGCGCAAAGAGCATTTTTTATTTTTCTCCCTTGTGTATGTACTTTCCTTTTGATTTTTTTCACTTGTGCTATCTTTCTATTGTTAAGCGATGAATAAACGACCAACTAAACACTAACGAAAATGCCTCAGATTTTCAAAGTAAGAAAGTAGGCTTGAGAGGACGGTGACTGAAGTTCAGACGATAAAAAAAATACATATACCAGTGTGAATGGCTCCCAATTGCTTCGAAAAACTTCCAACAGTGAAGTGCATACGCAAAAGGAAAAACATTTAAAAACTACGCGACAGGAAGACCCGAAAAAAATCGAATGATTTGTTTCTCTGAAAGTAGAAAAGATCGAACATCGATGGGGGTGTTTGGGATGATGATACGAGGCATTTAGGATGTTCCTTTTGGATGTCACTTTTCGGGCCAGCCTGTATATATGTATAGATATACTCGTGGGGCACTTGCGGTCCGCGTGTGCGAAGGAAACAATTGAAATCTATCCTCTTCCACCCCATTCGCGAACTATCCAATTCTCTCGTTTTAACTGCCGCGCCACCTTCGTTGCACACTCGTGTGTGCATTTGTGCACATACACACACAAACACACACACACACGCATATATATATATATATATATATATATATATATATATATATATATATATATATATATATATATATATATATATATATATATATATATATATATATATATATATATATATATATATATATATAGGCGCGGCGATACTAAAGGGCGTAACATGTAAAATTGAAGTCGCAAAGTGATGCGATCGGCGTCCCTCTGGCTACTTGCACTTGGCACGCATGTACTCTTATAGTCAGTGCGATGGGCCTGGAGCTTAATAAGCACTGCTACCTACATTCCATTTCCGGTGGAGCTGACGTCAGCCGAAAGTACGCGCGCGTAGAGCGTACGAGTGCACATGTCGGATCCACGGCAATGAAGCCTGCAGCGGGTATCGAAAGTCCGTGAGATTCCGTCGTTGGCTAGTGGGTGCGGGAAAGACGAACCAAAATCAAACAGCATTTTACTAAGCTGCAATTAAGGGGAGATATACACCTAGGAGCCGGAAAAAGGTCATTTTTGTGAATTTTTTCAAGGAAAACGATTTGAAATTTCGGATTGGGGTTTTAATGATCTAAAAGTATATACATTCAAAAATATGTTTAAATTTCTTTATTTAAAAATATCAAAAATATACAAGGGTATGATCCTTGGAGCGTCGTAAAAAAATCTGCGTATACGGTACCCACTGGCGTTTCTTCAAAAAGCATCTGAAAAAAAAACCAAAAAGATTATTAAATTAGATACTATAATCTAGTACTTGTCATAGCCGATTTTGAAAATACCGATTTATGGCAAAATGGCGGACGTTTGGACATCAATAGTTATTTTTGGGCCAAAAATTAGTTATTATTTTGCCTATAAAACAAAAACTAAGTAACGGAAAAAAAAATCCTATGACAAGTACTAGGTAATGGTGTATAGAATAACCACAAAAAACCTCAAGGCAATCGGTTCATTGGTTTTCGAGAAACTTTGGGTACCGATTTGAAAAACGTGGTTTTGAGAGAAACGCGTTGAAAATTTGGCAATGAATAAATCATGAAATTTGTCAACTTACATGGAATCATCGATAGCAGGCACATAGTGTAGGTCTTCTACGGTTGACGGAATGTTCATAGCTTCTAAATCATCGACCTCGACCATCTAGGTGTATATCTCTCCTTAATTAAGATGCAATTACAGTAGAACCTCGATTATCCGAAATAATTGGGCCCGCACATCGTTCGGGTAATCAAAAATTCGGATAATCGAAAATATATCTCGGATTTCCAGGAAAATCAACTCATGTAGGGTAATTCGGGCGGAGTTGGCCATAAAGGAGAGATGGCCGATAGAAATGTTTCATAGAATCGCGCACTAGATTTTACCTGTTACTGCTTACGGCGCTATACCAGTGTGATCGCTTAAAGTTTGGGTGATTTTTGAGAATTTTTTGGAAGAAAAGTGCTCAATTAAAAGTTTCGGAAAATTGAAAATATATTTAGCTATATTTGACCTATGTTACATAATTTTTGCATAGAAAAATATTGAGATCCAAGCGACTTATGCGCTGCCTTCGGAGGCGCCAAAAAAAAAGTTCCTCCACTGCTGACATGATTCCGGCCGATTGAGTAGCTGAAACCGAAAAAGAAAAAAATGTCATTAAACTGGAAGGTATTTCCTGTACAATGACGTAGGATTGTCGAAAAATATCAAAATCTAACAAAATGGCGTAGTTGTGAAAAAAAGTCTGGTTTCTTGCCTATAAAATGGTCGTTTTTTTCAATGCCAAATCGTCAATTTTCGTCCAATAAAAAATATCCTACGTCATTGTAGAGTACATATATTCAAGAGCACTCAGTTTAAATTTCAAGTCAATCGGATAATTGCTCTTTGAGTTGCAATGATATTGATATAAATGATATAAATGTTAATGATGTTCTTAAAAGTATAAAGTGTCGAAAAAGGTAACAAAAAAAATCGATTTTTTTTAAATGTCACACTGGTACAGCCCCTTAAATCACAATTGCGGCTTAAAATAGTGATCACTTTTTGGCTGTCGCATAGTAGTTGCGCGTTTTTTGGCCTCTACGTCTCAAATTCGTTTCAAGAACAGCAGCAGCTAGGTGGGTCTATTTTCTGGTTGGGTTTCAACCATACCTGGGCGGTTTCTCGTATATACACATAATGTATATGCGATCTAATGTATGAAGTTACATATAGGCGATAATGTATTTTGAAAATATCTCAAAGTGTTAGGAAACCGATTTATTAGAGAAAAAAAGGGGGATACCTTAAAGTGATACCTTAAGGGCCCAGTCCACGTTGGAGCCACGAAAAAGGCCATTTTCGGGATTTTTTTTGAGGATTTTATAAAAGATATGAATATAAAAGTTGTTGGGCTTGATAAATGAAGTCTTGAATTGCATTAAAAAAAAATTTATTTCATTTTTTTTTCATTTTTAAGTACAAAAAATATAGTTTAACGTAACGCCTCACAAATGGGTGGGCTAGGTGCTCCATCACAACTCGGCAACGGCTTGTCTGAAACAAAATGACACCAGCTACAAAGTGACCCTCGGATATAAAGTTTTATCAAAAAATAAAAAAATGGCAGATGAAAAACGACAAAAGTAAGAAAAACGCGTTTTTTCGCAGTTTTTCGCAAAAAAGAGTAAAAATCAAAATTTAAAAACCATCGAGGGTCATCTTGTTGAGAATCATGTTTACAATATGTGGGTCAAATTTCACGAGAATCGGTTTATTAGTTTTGGAGGTACGATGGAGCTAGATTTTGAAAACGTTGTTTCGAGAAAAACGCGTTTGAAGTTTACACTACGAAAAACTCCTACCTAAACTCAATCGGCAATTCCTGCACCGTACAAAATCCCTTCTGATTGCTCATCATCGTCGATTTCTTCAAGACTGGCTTGCTTTCGATTTTTTTGAATCGTCAGAGTGGACTGGGCCCTTAACTGAGAAAAAAGATCATCATTGAGTTCGGATAATCCAACGTTCGGATACGTCGCCGAAGCGTTCGGATAACCGGAAATTCGGATAAACGAGGTTCTACTGTATACAGGGTGATTCAGGGCTATCGGGGTTCATAGTGAGCATTTCGAGCAATTTATTGCGAGGGAAATTATTGTTTTTTTTTCACTAATTTCGTGCGAACAAAACTGACCGAGATATTCGCGTTCAAAGTCCAGGTAGAAAAGAAAGTAGTGGCGCGGCTTCGAATCCACCTTCGGACAAGTGAATTAGAAAAAAAAATGTATGCCAAAAAAATAATGAACACGGAGACTCTCTTTACGAATGGATAAAACGATTCAATAATTTACGCTTATCATTTGATACTTGGCGACAAAAAACATCACGCGTGAGCAACTACCGTGCCGTCGTTTGCTCAGCGTCGGACTTTGAACGCGAATATCTTGGCCAATTTTTAGCGCGACATTTTGTCAAGAAGCGTTTTGCTTGCAATGACACACTTCATGATCGCCAAGAAAACGCTGATAGCTGTGAATCACCATGTACATTGAACGGGCGGGAAATTTTCCAAAAACCAACACCCAAAGCGTGAAACACGTTTCGTGAAGCAAATTGACTCGTCGCTCATTGAGAACGGATTGGAAACTCGAATTTATACTTACACGAGACATTAAGGGGCTATACCAGTGTGAACGCTTAACATTTGGGTAATTTTTTTGAAGAAAAGTACTCAATTAAATGTTTCGGAAAATTAAGAATATATTTGGCTATATTTGACCTATATTACATAATTTTTTCATAGAAAAATATTGAGATCCAAGCGACTTATACGCTGCCATCGGAGGCGCAAAAAAAAGTTCCTCCACTGCTGACATGATTCCGGCCGATTGAGTAGCTGAAACCGAAAAAGGAAAAAATGTCGTTAAACTGGAAGGTATTTCCTGTACAATGACGTAGGGTTTTCGAAAAATATCAAAATCTAACAAAATGGCGTAGTTATGAAAAAAGCCAGTTTTCTTGCCTATAAAATGGTCGTTTTTTTCAATGCCAAATCGTCAATTTTCATGCAATAAAAAATATCCTACGTCAGTGTATAGTAAATATATTCAAGAGTACTCAGTTCAAGTTTCAAGTCAATCGGATAATTGCTCTTTGAGTTACAATGTCAGCAAATTTGAAAAATGTCATTTCGAGAAAAACATGTTTAAAGATTTAACTATCAATTTTTGCAAGATAAATGATTAGAGATGCGGCCTGGAAATTTTCACAGGATATTCTTAAAAGTATAAACTGTCGAAAAAGGCGAAAAAACCGATTTTTTGAAAGTGTCACACTGGTATAGCCTCTTAATACGAATACCCGCATTACCGATACGCGACTATTAAGGAGGTTGGATCGCTAGCTACGATCCAAGATGAAATTTTAAATATATGTTGGTCTTTAGACTATAAGGAGTCTTTACGAATTTTTTGACATTTTTTCGTCACAAAACGCCAGAGATAAAAAATAGTTAAATGTACAGTGGGTAAAAAAGTATATGTACACATCGTCTTTTTCAAATTATCCTACGAAAAAAATAAGATGCTTTATTAATTTTCTGTGTTCGATATCTTATACTAAATATACATGGTGTTTGTTTACAAAAATCTTGAGAAAACACGAAAGATAAATAAAGTCAAATTAACAACAGTTTCGTGTGAGATGTACAAATACTTGTTTTACCTACTGTATGTAATATTACGTGCGGTTGGATGGCCAACACGTTCATGCTACGGGTGATGTAACTTTTTTTGGCTATTTAGCACCAAGATAAACTATTTCTAATGACGGATTAACGCAAACTTAACCTTTCTCAATATTTAGAAGAAAAAACTCCATCTTGTCCATTGTAAACCACATATATTCAATATTGACCCATCAAGGCTTGATGAAAGATTACGAATCTTGGCTGGCGAATGAAGAGCTTTGCTGCCAACCTCAATGTTCGCGAAGTTGTCGTATTCCGGCGATACTCAATATTCATTAATGGTAATAATAAATCATCTCGTTACGTAAATATAAAAAGGCATAATGATATATGACTCCAAATTTCATTCTGAGTTGTATATAAAATCCGCTGACGCAGTTTTTTTTCATAATCATAATTAATAATGTCATTAATTATCATTCTTCAAGTATGACATGAGGTAGTAAGACAGTAGTAATTTAAAAAATAAATATATATATAAATATATATATAAAAATGCATAATTTTGCTCTTCAATTATATATTCAATGAAAAATTAGCATCTAGAGAACAAATCTATACCACGAATCCATTTTTTTGAGATTCATTGAAAAAAAATTCATAAACCGTCATTGGACTCAATTGGACCGATCAAACCTCCTCAACTCACCTTAAAAAAATACACGCAAAAATAATTCTTGGCGGTTTTCACTTATGCCAATTGCGAAAAAGTTTTCTCGAACGTTCGAGGATGGAAAAGTCTTCGCTATAAATCTCCACAAGGCCATGGAAAGATCGTTCCTACGATCTTTCTCTCTCTCTCTCTCTCTCTCTCTCTCTCTCTCTCTCTCTCTCTCTCTTTCGCGATCGTAAAGATTGGATCAAGAGAGAGGGAGAGGGAGAGAAAAAGAGAAATAGAAATAATCGAGAAATGAAAAGCGTACGCGGTTTGTTTCTAACGCGTACACATACGGCATTACACGTCACACACCTAAAGAGAATACACACGAAGAGACTTTGTTGAAGGCATGCAGCGTTACGACCATCAGGGCGTACATTTTTCTGCGTTCCCTGGATATTTTGATTTATTTTTTTATTATTTTTTTTTCCATCACTTTGCACCTCGTATTGCGTAGTCGGAGACGGACAATCGTGCCGGTCGACTATAACCAGGTAGGCCTTGAAGCAAACTCGACGTGCGGGGACCCACGCGATTTATACAGATTCATATACACACCTAGGCATATTGTATCCGCGCAAATGTGTCGAGACAAGTTGGTGTAAATTTGGACCGACGGTACTTTGAGTCTGTCTTTGGTTGGCAAAGTTAATTGGGTTTGGCTTTCGGTTTGTTTCGGGTTTGGATTAGTTCGGGTTCGTGCACTGAGAAAAAAAAATCACTGATCCAATATCATTGGTGTTGTTGAATGAAATTTCGTTGATTCAATTGTAAAATTGTTGGTGTAAATAATCGGACTTATTAGTCCAAACAAAACGCTATTGACTTTAATAACATGATAAAATTAAAAGATTTTTTTTTTATTCAAAAGATATATTGGTAGCCGAGAACAATATATTATTGAAACTATCTAAAAAATAATCGCGGACAAATTATATACTTTTTAATGCATTTTCTGTAACGAACAAAAAAAGCGTTTCAATTCATAACATGAATTCGATTACACAAGTTGATTCGAGTACACAAGAAAAATTGAATTTCGCTCGTTTGATTCAGATAAAAATTCTATTGAGTAAATATGTTAGTTTATTTTTTGACCATATCCGATATTGATTTCCAAGTACATTATTCGTTAAAATATTAATATTTTATTTTGATTGAAAAATATTGAGCAAATGTCTGAATTGCTTAAAAAATTATGCGAAAACAAAATTTGTTTCTTGCGCATTCGGTTGAAGAAAATTCAACCAAATCATGGCCGAGTGCCACCGAAATTATAGGTTTGAGGAATCCCGTAGTTCTCGGAGTAACCGCTAGAAGCCGCACGCGCGCTCGTTTCTCGTAAGCGTAGCGCGAACCGAAAATCTACGCCGGAGAAACTGTAAAGAGTATCGCTTCTTGGCCTGTGGCTAAGATCAAGTGTAGTATCTGTTCTTATCAGTTGAATATCTGATATTCTCTCCATGGATATTCCATTGGATATCTGATATTCTCTCCACTATTATATCATTCTAATGCTCACTTTTTATTTAACATTTAAAACAAATTGAAAATCTTACGTCCCATGACATATTCGTTTCGATGCAGTAAAGAAATAA
>OY723394.1:27669200-27714200 GCA_963210295.1 Ophion ellenae | reverse complement strand
GCTACCGGCGAGGCAATGAGCCATTACCTACTCTCGCGAGAGCGTTAGACGCGTGTATGACACGTAGATATGTGAGGGAGCGAGAAGGAGCGAGCTTAAAGACGAGGAGGGGGCAGGAGGGGACACGGGCACGCACGCCTCCTTACTCACTTATAAAGTTAATTGAGGGCAAACGTCCACGAGCTCCGAGCTACTGCCTACTCCGAAAACATATGTGAGTCCATAGTAACGACACTTGTCTTCCAATCCGAAATGCACCTTCGTAAATGGTTGTTTGGTGGAAATTGGCTTATTTTCACTGCGGGAAGTATCGTGTTGTTGGAAAGAGGAGAACACGGCAGAAGTAAAAAAACCGATCATTTGTCCTTTCATCATTGACACGAAAGGCAAGCGTACCTAAAAAACAGGTCGATTTACAATATTTTTTTCTGATTAGAGTATTGGGATGATGAGGTCAAGATTTTACACACGATTGATCCTTAGTCTTGCCAAGGTGGACTTCTTTTTTTATTGAAAAACATTGACAATCAATGAAGTTATTATTTGAAGAAAGCGCTGCCCTTGCTGCATGGCCAATCGGTGTAAGTGGTTCTGGCAACTAGGGTAATCTGAAATGAAAATTAAAAAATGTAGTTTCAGTATAATTGTAAAACTTTTGTATGGACGGATACTTTCTTGATATTTAGAAAATTAGGAAACTGGCGAGCTGTAGGAAAGAGTTACATTTTCGACCAAAAAACGAATTCAGACATTTGTTATTAACAAATGGAAAAGCATATTAAAAAATATACAGATATTACACAAAGTGCAACTATTTCATGGCATTGAAAATGTAATCCATCCATCCATCCATCCATCCATCCATCCATCCATCCATCCATCCATCCATCCATCCATCCATCCATCCATCCATCCGTCCATCCATTCATCCGTCCATCCGTCCGTCCGTCCGTCCGCCCATCCGCCCATCCATCCATCCATCCATACACCCACCCACCCATCCATCCATCCATCCATCCACCCACCCATTCATCCATCCATCCATTCATCCATTCATCCATCCATCCATCCATCCATCCATCCACCCATCCGTCCATCCATCCATCCATCCATCCATCCATCCGTCCGTTCGTCCGTCCGTCCGTCCATCCGTCCATCCGTCCATCCATCCATCCATCCATCCATCCATCGATTTTTTACGCAATCTTCACTGGAAATTGGCGTCAAAACTACGCAATAAAAAAAGTCGTATTTTCGAAAATCTCAAACTCGCGCAGACCTCTCAATGAACAAAAAAAGATAACTCATGACGAGTACAAATCGACGAGATTTGACGAGGCAAGTCCCATGTCTGTCGGAAGTAACCAAACAACAAAGAATTATTCACCATTACTTCACCCAATTAATGTCACCATAAAAAAATCCGTCCAAGGTAATAAACAATTGAAGCGATGGTATGCACAAAATGAGCCGCCACCAGTAGCGCTACGAGAGTAAACGGTGCAATAATATGACCATTTTGTCAACTTCCCTGACGAAACGTTATAATTTGCCGAGTTTACGGCAGGTCATAAAAGACGAAACATAAGACGAGCCGCACGCTTCAATGGGCAAAAATACTTTACGATTACTCATCAGTGGCACATGCATCATTTTCCATCGTGGCTTAGGTATTTCACAATTGGTGGGTCGATGTATAATCGCGTATGCCCACGTGCACAAATCTCCAGAAGCGTGCCGTCTAAGCCTCTGCGTGCAGGTAAACCGTTGTGGCTGCAAATTCATACCGGTTGCGCGTTTGATGAGTCGTGAAAGAAGCTGAGGGTGTTAGTCGACGCGGTGTGTAACGAGAGTGTGATATTTATTACGTATTATCGTTCCGAGAGCCCGCATTTCCATCATCGTGCCTCTTTTTTATTGTTCCATGAATATATATTAGAAGAAAGTGATTCTACAGACTTGGAGTGCCCTAAAACATAAGTATACAGGCTGGCCCGAAAAGTGACGTCTGAAAGGAAAATCTCGATGATGTTGAAGTTTGCATCGTTGGAACGCAACGAAAATAATTTTTTCTTCTGCAAACAACAATATAACAATATCTATATAACAACAATATAACAATTCTGCAACAAACAATATACAAAAAAAATATATAATAACAAAGCTTCTGCAAACTTTTAAAGATCTTTACTAGAGACCTACAACCTAAATCTATCAGTAATGATTTTGGGTGGCCATAAAAATGTTGAAAAATGAGAATAAAAAGGAATTTTCCTTGCATTCCAATAATACAAACTTCAACAATATAAATCTCCATGTATCAATATTTATCCGGATCAGCTCCATATATGTTCTACGATGTTTTTTACTTCTCGAGAAAAAAAGCATTTTATTTTTCTACAAGTTTTCCTGTAGCATAGGTTAAAAAAAATTCTGCATTGTGCATGTACTTTCCGGTTGGAAGTTTTTTCTGAAGCAACTGGGAGTCATTTGCACTGATATAAGTATTTTTTTAATCATCTGAACTTTAGTGAGCACTCGAACCTTTCTTTCAACTTTCATCAAAATTTAAGGCACTTACGTGTTCTGTCTGCCTTTTATTTATCGCTCAATAGTGCACTCCACCACGTTTGCATCGTTGGAACGCAACGAAAGTAACTTTTTCTAATTGCCAATTTCTTCTTTAGCATATCAAAGCTTCTGCAAACTTTTCAAGATTCTTATTAGAGGCCTACAACCTAAATCTGTCAACAATGATTTTGGATAGCAATGAAAATGTTGAAAAACGAAAATAAAATGAAATTTTCCTTGCATTCAAATTATGCAAACTTTAACAACATAAATCTCGATCCATCAATATTTATCCCAATCAGCTCCATTTATGTTCTACGATCTTTTTTACTTTTCGAGAAAAAGAGGATTTTATTTTTTTACGTGTTTCCCTGTAGCATAGGTTTTTATTTTTGTCCTGCTTTGTGTATGTAGGTTCCGGTTTGAAGTTTTTTTTTAAGCAATGGGGATTTATTTGCACTGATATAAGTATTTTTTTTAATCTGAACTTTAGTGAGCGATCCTCTCAAATCTTTTGATTTCAACTTTTCATCAAAATTTAAGCACTTACGTTATCGTTCAGTTGGTCATTTATTTATCGCTCAATAGTGCACTTCGCAACGATAACTCGAGTGAAAAAAAAATTGAAGAAAGTACAAACACGAAAGAGAAAATTGATGTTTTTTTCTCGAAAAGTAAAATATCGTAGAATATGGGGGTGATTCGGATAGGATGCCCGAGGCATTTAGATTTTTCCTTTGGGTGTCATTTTTCGGGCCACCCTGTATATATATATATATACACATATATACATATATACATACATACATACACATATATATACATACTTACATGCATATATATATATATATATATATATATATAAGTACAAAATTACTGCCTTCACCGTACACTGACAAATTGACGAATAGATCGTTCTATCTGCTTGATAAATTATAGGTATATTCACGACTTGACAGGCTACAAATATTGAATCTAATTATGATAATAAGTGAATAATCCACTGCCATACGCGAAGGAATATACCCAAGAAGCCGCAGGTGTGGAAGAGCATGATGGCGTTCTACCTCAAACCGTGACCATTTCTCGTGACCCAGAGAGTGAAAGAGATAGAAATATTTCGTTCTACTTTCTCGCCCCACTATGATAAATGATCACCGTTATAAATTCGAATATTTCGTAATTAACCCGTCGGTCATTGCACACCGATATAGGTACGTTATTCTGATTCTTCAAGACATGACATCGAATGTAGCGGTGAGTTTGTTTCCCGCTAATCATGAGTCTGACTATTCCGATAATTGTCACTTTTATGGTCTCGGTCGATGTTTTTTTGGTTCTCAATGGTTTTTTTTTGGTTCTTAATGGTAGTTGCAACGAACAAGGTTTGCAAAGATTTATGACAAAATTATTGAAAACGAAACACGTCCGAGATTCGACGTTTTTCCTCTAATTGACTATATACAATTGAGCAATTGTTGATTACGAATCGCTTGGGGCATTCGCACGAAACAAAAAGAACGTATCTAGTCCCAGGACACGGGGGAATTTTAGGATCGCCGGATCGCACGTGCTTCGCACGATTCTTCGTGTATGAGGAGAGACGTCAGTGCGTGCCGCAAAGTGGCTGTTTCGCGAGAGTGTTTTACACCGAGCCCACATAGTCGTACACACGTCTACACAGGGTGGCTCGGAAAGTGACGTCAAAAAGGAGAATCTAGATGCCTCGTATCAATCTATTCGAATCACCCCCATGTATGTTCTACGATCTTTTCTACTTTTCGAAAAACAGATAATTTTTTTCGAGTTTTACTGTAGCGTAGGTTTTTATTTATTTTTATTTATTTTTCTCTTTCGTGTATGTATGTTGCTCTTAGAAGTTATTTTTCAAGCAATTGGGGGTCATTGGGACTAGTATCAGTATTTTTTTTATCATCTGGTTTTTAGTGACTGATCGTCTCAAACCTGTTTTTTGAATTTTCATTCCAATCCAAGAGATTTACGTTAGTGTTTAGTTGGTTACTTATTTATCGCTTAACAGAGCACTTTGCAACGATGAGACGAGTGAACAAAATCGAAATGCATATTTAGTTCCTTGATAAAATTGTGAAAAAAAATGATGGACTCATTTAGAAAATGGAAATCGCCGAAGACTTCCTACCTGGGTAAACCTCGTAGCCACCAATCGATGACCCCCTTCGAATTATGTGAAGGGACATTTTTCCCCTAAGTCTGATAGCTTGGAAAACATTTCTACTGCTATTAGTTGTTGCACTGTCTAATAGTCCTGCAACTAATAGTTCAACCATCGATAGGTGGGATCATGTACTACAATATCCGGGAATTCAGTTTAGTGAAATTCGCACGGTTACTAATTGGCAACCAAAAACTTATTTGCGTTTTAGCTTAATGTGTATTCAATAGACAAACACCAATACAATCATCTGTATCCACACAACTAACTAAATGGGACATGTTGAATAATTAAAAGCCTGTCAAAAAATAAAAATACCTCTTATGTTAATGCTATTAAAAAAAGACTTTGGACTCAGGTAACCTAGGTTGGATATGTTCCCAACGAGGTGACCTATCACCCCCTTAAGGCGTTCCATCGACCTTCCTAACACCCTGTATACAAAGGGTGGCCCGAAAAGTGACGTCTAAAAGGAAAATCTAGATGCCGCCTATCTATCCGAACCACCTGTATCCATCTACCACGATTCTTTTTACTTCTCGAGCAAAAAGCATTCAATTTTATTCCGAGTTTTCCTGTAGCATAGGTTTTTATTTGTCTTTCTATTTCGTCCATTTACTTTCCTCTTAGAAGTTTTTCGAAGCAAGTGCGAGTCACTTATACCAGTATAAGTATTTTTTTTATCATCTGAACTTTATAGTCATTCTTTCGAACCAATTTTTTTATTTTTTCATCAACATCTAAGGCACTTGCGTCAGTGTTCAGTTGGGCATTTATTTATCGCTTAACCCTATGAAGCATACATTTTTTTTACATGCAATTGGCTTGAAATTTGGTACTCGGAGGTTTTCGGGGTCGCTGATTGCGAATCTGCACTCAAAATTTGGGAATTCAAGATGGCGGATCCAATATGGCGGACCATAAATGCAAAACGTTGTTTGATGATAGCGAAAGTTGGTACTCGGGGGTTTTCGGGGTCGCTGATTGCGAATCTGCACTTAAAATTTGAGAATTCAAGATGGCGGATCCAATATGGCGGACCATAAATGCAAAACGTCGTTTGATGATAGCGAAAGTTGATACTCGGGGGTTTTCGGGGTCGCTGATTGCGAATCGGCACTTAAAATTTGGGAATTCAAGATGGCGGATCCAATATGGCGGACCATAAATGCAAAACGTCGTTTGATGATAGCGAAAGTTGATACTCGGGGGTTTTCGGGGTCGCTGATTACGAATATGCACTCAAAATTCGGGAATTCAAGATGGCGGATCCAATATGGCGGACCATAAATGCAAAACGTCGTTTGATGATAGCGAAAGTTGGTACTCGGGGGTTTTCGGGGTCGCTGATTACGAATATGCACTCAAAATTCGGGAATTCAAGATGGCGGATCCAATACGGCGGACCATAAATGCAAAACGTCGTTTGATGATAGCGAAAGTTGGTACTCGGGCGTTTTCGGGATCGCGGATTACGAACAGTTAGTCATTTATTTATCGCTTAACCCTTTGAAGCATACATTTTTTTTACATGCAATTGGCTTGAAATTTTGTATTCGGAGGTTTTTGGGGTCGCTGATTATAATCTGCACTCAAAATTCGGAAATTCAAGATGGCGGATCCAATATGACGGACCATAAATGCAAAACGACATTTGATGATAGCGAAAGTTGGTACTCGGGGGTTTTCAGGATTGCTGATTACGAATCTGCACTCAAAATTCGGGAATTCAAGACGGCGGATCCAATATGGCGGACCGTAAATGCAAAACGTCGTTTGATGATTGCGAAAGTTGGTACTCGGGGGTTTTCGGGGTCGGTGTTCCATAAAATGAGCTGCCAAAAAGAATTCATCATCAAATTCGGAAAAAATTCTATAGTTTTTGCCATTTACAGCGGCCATATTGGATCCGCCATTTTCAATTTGACGATTTATACTTCGGGTTCGTATTCAGTGGATCAAAAACCAAGGTTTTACCAATTTTTTGGTTATGGTTAACCTGCTAGATTAGTCGTAATCAGATTTATGATGTAAAAAGTTGTTTGTTTTGCACTTTCGTTATTGATGACACCCGCTACGTGAAAAGTAAAAACTTAATAGGTATGTTTTAGTAGTTATCGAAGTCCTAGGAATCTTGAAACGCATTTGCAACCGCCATATTTAATCGAAAAACACTTTTGAATCGTCAAAATCTGAATTGAATTAGGTGTAACACCAGTGTTACACTATGTCGCAAAGGATTGACAGTGCACTCCGTAAGGACAACACAAGTGAAAAAATCGCGAGGAAGGTACACACACACGGAAAAACGAAGAAATGCATTTATCTCGAAAAGTAAACAAAAATATCGTAGAACATACACGGGGGTGATTCGGATGGATGATACAAGGCATGTAGATTATTCTTCTGGACGTCACTTTTCGGGTCACCCTGTATAACGACTGAGATGTGCGTGTACGGACGCGTGTGTTAGCGGGTTTGGGTACGGTATAAAGGTTACTTATTGTCCATATACGCGCATGGATAGATGGGAGCCGACTGAGTCCCGTCGAGTCCAGCGGCAAGAGTGCGAGTATATGCGAGAACGGCGGCGGCGGCGGCAGCGGCGGCGGCGACGGCGGCGGCGCTCTCTCGTCTGTAACGTGTCTCGTGCCGCGTGCACATTCCGCATGCCGCGAGAGGGCGATAAAACGTATGCAGATTAAAACATTTTATTTGAATGATAATATAACACTTGTTGATGCAAGCGCGTTGGCCTAGGTTAGCATAATAAACATTATGTAGATCTCAGCCGGGTCTACACACGTGTGCGTGTGTACGTTCGGTCTATCCGCACGTATACATGTACAGGGGACGTGTACTCTGTATTTAAATATCATTGGCAGGATAAACGCTGTCACCGGCCCACTGCGGACGTATCAGAGCTGTACAGCGGTCCCTTAAGGGGTTAGGCCACTCTAGAGGCCGAAAAATAGGCTTTTTGAGGATTTTTTTTCCCCGAAAAACTACGAAATAAATCGAGATTACAAAAAAGGGTGTTTATCACACATATCAGTGACTGGATACAATAATTTTTTTGAAGCGATTAATTTCAAAATGGCGGCTGTGCAGCGTTTATCTTAAAACTGCATTTTTTACGTTGGCCGGAAACATAACTCAGGCATTTTTCAACCGATTCACTTGAAATGTTGAATATATCATGAAAAATACAATGTCTATGGAAGTACGAAGGATTTTTTTTTAAATTGCATAGTTCATTTGTTATTAACAATTATCTGACGATTTTTTAGGCAAATTTGTCACTTTTTAAAAATTCGGATAAAAAATCGTTAATAGCAAATGAACTATGCAATGTAAAAAAAATCCTACGTACTTCCATGGACGATGTATTTTTAAAGATATATTCAATATTTCAAGTGAATCGGTTGAAAATTGTCTGAGTTACGTTTCCGGACAACTTAAAAAATGCAGTTCTGAGATAAACGCTGCACAGCCGCCATTTTGAAATTAATCGCTTTTATAAAATTATTGGATACAGTCCCTGATATGTATGATAAACACCCGTCTTTGTAATGTCGATTTATTTTGTAGTTTTTCTGAAAAAAAACCCAAAAAGCCTATTTTTCGGCCTCTAGAGTAGCCCAAGGCATTTTGTTAAAATTTTAACCAGATTTTTAACCAATTTTTTTTATTGTTTTTAGCCAAATTTTTTTATCGTTTTAAAAAAATGTTTAACTAAATTTTTTTATTGTTCATATCATTATGCATGTTTGAGTAAAATTTCAGAACAGTCGACTATTTGCATAAGTTGCGAAGTCAGGTTGCATAATTCGTCGTATCATTCTATTTTGTTTATAACTTTGAATAAAAATCATGTTTAGATAGCAAACTAGTTAGGAAAGAGTGAAAAAGTTTGGATTGCCTTTACTATTTAGTTTTGCTAAAAACGTTCAGTGAAGACAGAACACTTATTCGTAAAAAACATCTGTCCCCTATAGTAAGAAGACATATGGCAACACTGCAGAACAGTATTGTTTAATATTCCGAGAAAGAAATAATTATCGTGTTCCCAAAGTTAAAAATTTTGTCGTAGAAAAATATTTGCATTATAAATATTAATATTTTATATTGTTTATGTTATTTTCATTAACAAATAAAAGTGTTGGTTCATTCATAACCAATTAAAAACTTTGTTCGATTTAAAATTACTTCCAAATAAAAAATTGTGTTGCAGCCTTATTTTAAATATGCCGCGCATACTCATGTCATTGGATACGTGGAATGATGCGGTGTTGCCATATATCTTCTTATTATAGGGGGCGAATATTTTTTACGGAAAATTATTCTGTCTAAATTTCAATGCAGACCCTGCAGTGTTAAAGTTGCAATTTTAAAACCCATTATCTTCCAATCTAAATTATCGACTGTTCTGAAATTTCACTCAAACATGCATAATGATATGAACAATGTCTGGTTAAAATTTGAACAAAATCTATAGAAATCAAGATTGGGCGCCCGTACTACCATAAGGCACCAAACTGGAATTTAATATCGCTTGCACTGTTTCACCAACGAGGAGCTTTATTATTTATTTTGTTGGGCTTAAGGGGCCAGTGTAAAATTTTCCAAAAATCTTTTTCTTTTGAAAATACTTTTCAAAAATCCTTTGAACCTTGAAAAATATGATGCATATTCGTTTATAGATAAAAACAGTTTTATTGTGGTTTTCGAGCCATGTTTAAGGGGAGTCGCCGAGCGCTAAAAGCGCCTTCGGGATTGTTCGATAACCCAATCAAACGAAAACAAGGATTAGGTCTCTGCGACTCGTCACTTCGGGCAAAAAATGGTATTCTAACCTAAAAATTATGAACGTTATCAAAAAAACTTTTCCTCCCAAGGTGGTTGGTTTTAGCCTGATAAATGTTTTGGTGAAAAATTCATGATGCCATTTGAAAAAAAAACATGTCGGCTATCTTAACGTCGCCATTTTGAATTTTGGACGAAAAAAGACGTTTTTTTAAAACGTTTCCCTTTGCACCTTAAAAGTTTTATTATACTCAATACTTGATCGGAGCAGTATTTTTCGAGATAAATTAGGTGTAAGATAAAAATGGGTCACCCGGTATAGTACTATAGTTTGAGGGAGGACACCACTGTGAAATTTTCGAAAAATCGTTTTTTTTGGGAACACTTTTGAAAAATCATTTGAACCTTCAAAAATATGATGCATATTCGTTTATAGCTGAAAAAAAAACAGTTTTACAGTGGTTTTCGAGCTACTTTTAAGGGGAGTCCCCGCTTTGGACGCTGAAAAGCGTCTTCGGCGTTGCCACGTCGGTAGACGCAGTACCAGCTACACAAAATACCGTCCAAAAATTTGATCCTGAAGTAAAAATCGTTCCCAACGAGGATCACTTAACCCACCGGCTCGAGAAGCTCCCACACTTCTGCGAATGTACTTGTGCATTTGTTTCCTAGCCCGTACCGAAAACTTCAAACACGTTTCTCTCAAAACTATGTTTTGAAAATCGACACGCAGCAGAACTCGAACAATTTTCGTCCAATCGACATTAAATTTTAACTGTAGCTCCTTAGATTGCTTTAACAGTCAAGAACGAGCGCTTTCTTCGATTAATTGAAAAATGGCATAAAATATATCACTTTTTATATGAAAATTATGGTAAAAAAACCAACTTTTTTTCAAACACGTATCTACATTTTATTCATTACTTTTTTATATCCCACCGTACTTGACCGCTAAAACTAATATAATTAACGAAAATATTTCACTCTTAGTTCCAGGATTAAATTTACGCCAGAGCTACTGCGTCTGCGGAGAGGGTTGTCTGAAAATCAGTAGTGCTATAGCGACTTCTGCGCCGCCATTTTGTATTCTTTTGACAAATACATTTTTTTACCTAAAATGTAGTATTCGCCTATTTTTTTTTTAAATATTTTATTAAAGAGATACCTACGCTATCATGAGATATAAAAATGGCAACGGTGGTATCGTTTCAGTCGCTATACTTTATATTTACATAAAATACCATGCATGTGTGTTGTGTGTGTGTGTGTGCGTGTATATATATATATATATATATATATATATATATATATATATATATATATATATATATATATATATATATATTGCCGGCCAAAAGGTTTCAGACACTTCAGATAATTGCAAAACTTTCGATCACTGGATAATTCCCAAATAATGTTAGAATAATATAATTAATTTTACGTATTATTTTACGAAGACATTATATAGCTCTATATAATGAATTATATTATTGTAACATAATCTTGCAATTATCTGAAGTGTCCGGGTATCTCAAAATGACCTGACATTTAAACTCATTAATAAAACGTATTATTCATTTGAAAAGTGCCAATATTTATATTTTAATGAAAGCTGCCAACATGGAGGTTACGTGTGGAACACAATATCCGATAAATGGCTGCCCCGTCCCGGTTTGCAAACGTTCACTCTTTTCACGCAATTTTCAATATCATTTTGGCATAATTGTGGAATAATTTCATCAATGGTGAGGATTTTTTTTTTATTTCGGCGGAGGCGCTGACGCACAGTGAAGATCACCTTCACCTGCTTGGGGATCGTCACTACCAAATATTTGGTAGTGAACCGAGATATTTAGATTTGTATAATCGATGCTGACCTTGAATGACCTTGAACGACTTTGACCCCCGAATGTTTTTTATGCGGCTTGAGGTGCTCCACAAGATGGTTGAAAGAACAATGTACCATTCCATTTTAAAAAGTGGAGGTGACCTTTACTGTGCGTCAGGGCCTTCACCGAAATAAAAAAAAATTGGTCGCATTTGATGGCCCCTTTCACACCGTGCAACTTTTGTCTGGAACATTTTTTCGCGATGTCGATAATTACCGAGTTAATTCGGGTGGCAGAGATAAGAGGGACACCCTGTATATGTGTAGTACCAGCACACGTGCGCTATACCCAAGATATATCGGGACGGCGCGTTGTGCCGCGTGGCTAGCAAATTTCGCAGTTAATTGCACGGCGTTAAGGTGAACGGGAACACCATGGCGCACACAGTACAGCCTAATTGGACTGTCGCTCGAGTCGAGATTAGGAGCACGTAGCACGTTTCTGCATATCCACATATATAGATCAACAATTCACGTGGAGGTGATCTATACCTGTACACGTGTGTTTACCCACGTACACCTGTACAACGCAACGTGTGTATTGGTATATCTCGAGAGATTTTTAAAGGTCTACAGTGATCTGACACACCGCTCATAACACGTTTCTCTCGTGGCCTTTCCTCGTGTGCATTTTTTTGTTTCGCCTGCAAATTCACGGACAAGTGCACTCCGTTGTATCAGTGGAGTAAAAAAAAGTGCATTGCTTTTTTCCGTAACCGAATTGGCACGATTGTCGGGTCGAATATTGGCAAGACGAGGGTTTGAGATCGGATTTTGAATTATTGTGTGATCAATGATAACGAGAGAGATATCTATCCATTCGATGGTTGCGCAACGTATGGTGACAAGAATTAGCGCGACGGCGAAGCGAAAACGGTTCTCGAAGAAAGTCTGTGAAGACATTATAATTTTATCTTTTGATGACGTGAGTATCCATTGTGCCTTGTCAGCTGTGTAAAAAAACGAAAATATTCCGATGGGACGTTGACCTATTTGAGGGCTTGTAACGAGCAGATGGATAACTGTAGGTACGTAAAGCGACTAACTTTTCGCTCATTTTTTTTGGAAATAACGGCCACGATAAGTGTTCAAGCTAATGAGCAATAACAGTTTCCCTTCGATCGAACCAGCATCGTGTTGCCGAATTGTTCGCCAATTATTCATTATATCCATAAAAGACAGGGCGATTTTTTATGTTTTTTTTTTCTGATGAGGGTATTGGGATAGCGAGGTGGGGATTTTACAAAAAATTGACACCGTAGTCTTGCCAAGTTCGAGTTTTTTTTTACGGAAAAATATTGATAAGCAACGAAGTTATTATTATTTGAACAAAGTGGCCGGTTCCAACAAATGAAAAATTAAAAAGTATACTTTGAGTATAATAATACAATCTTCGTACGCGCGGGGTTTTTTTGTATTTAAAAAATTACGAAAGTGGCGTGTTGTAGGTAAAGTTTGATTTTCGACAACGAAAAACAGCTTTGATAATGTGTTATTAACAAATGAATATATACGTGTGAAAATTATTCGGTCATACGATCGAAAATGTTACAAGCTACGTCCAAATTTGAAGTGAATCGGACTCCTAGATGTGGAGGAAAAAAACGCAAAAGAAACATTTATATGTAAAAAATTAGAAAAAAACCAAGCGTTTATTTAATCTACTAAAAAGTAGAATTCTTCTTTACCAAGTCACCTATACGGGACTATAAATAAAAGCTTGGGGCGCTCAATTTTTTAAATGTTTTATCATTTTTATCAATTCAGTTTCATTAACCGTATTTAATTTGGCACAATGGTAATTATTATCACAGGTTTATACTCAGTTTCAGGATTTTTATACAAGCAATCTAAGGTTGTTTTACAGTAAATTAAATACAGTTGATATGTTAACGTATTTATGTAAATGTAACCCTTAGTAGTCACACTTAGCTAGAATCACGTTATAGTCATACTGGGTACATGGGACCCAGGCGTTTTTAAATTGTTAAAAATAATGAAATAATGCATTGAGCGATATTAAAAAAATAGTGACGTATAATTTGAACCTTGTTTAATACAAGGATACTGGTTAGAAATCACAAATTAAATTTTAAATATGCAAAAAAAATTATGCAAAAAAAACGTGAAAAATGACTTTTTTTTTACAAAAATCACTGGAACTCTTGTAATTATTGATGAAAAAAATGGTTTTATAATCTAGAAACAATGTACTTTGAAATAGACATAGCGGTTTCTGTAGACTTTTCAAAAAGTATATTCATTTCATCCAACGCAGGTGCAATTTAGAAGGAAAGAATGAAACGCTTACGTATATAAAAAAAATGTATGTTTTATTGGAAAACAAAAGTTGTACGGCATAAAAATAATTTGTTTGGGTCCCGTGGACCGAGTGTGACTATTAAGGGTTAAGATCATATGTCTAAATTTTGAGCGCCCGAAGCTTTTAGTTATAGTCACATATAGGTGACTTGGTAAAAAAATTATTTTCCTCTTTTTAGTCCATTAAATAAAAGCTTGTTTTTTAAAATATCTTTATACATATAAATTATTTTCTGCTTTTTAGTCTTCAATTGATTTTCCTAGTTAGTTGTTACTAATAGTTTACTAGTTTATGTCTTGGTACATTAGGAACATGGAATGCTTGTCAAAAATAACAAAAAATGTAATTGGGATTGAACTTACGACTAATTGCTGCACACAAACTTTTCACATACAAACACAGTCGGCGACAAATTCGTTTGTATGCGTTAGTGACATTTTATATGAATGATTAGATATCGCTAATTTTACATGAAAAGTGGAACATGTTATGGATATTAAAAAAAAAAATAATTTTTATCATGCAATGTCATTTTTTAGATGCATGTCGACAAAATTTTAGAGCTCTGAGTAGTCGGGGAGTTTGTGAAATATCCATTTTCCGTTTTGCATCTCACAGAAAGCCAAGTCAAAAAGCTTGTAAAAAAGGGCGAATCGCAGCGGGGGCTCTGATCCTTCACAAAAATCCCCATACCTCGCTCAATTTTTGGAATTTTCACAAAATCCTTGTTGCAATTTAAAGCTACGACCCTAGTCTATAAAATCCACACAACGAAGAAAACGTATTTTTTCATTGCATAATTTTATTTTTTGATTCAGCTAAAGCCACTTCCCGACGATGAAAGAGCACGAGGGTGTAGGAGGGTGGGTGTTTCAATGTAATTAGGAGATTCGTGTCGAGGTCACGATGTACACCGAAACGCGATGCACTCTTGATGCATAGTTCACGGGTGGCAAGACCTCGGATTTTCTCGATTTATAGTGACAAAATAAATGAAGATTATAAAAAAGAGTGTTTATCAGGATTTTTAAAATATATTGCATAGTTCATTTGCTATTAACGATTTTTTAGTCAAATTTTTGGAAAGTGAAAAATTTGCCTGAAAAATCGTCAGATAATTGTTAATAACAAATGAGCTATGCAATATAAATAAATAATCTTACGTACTTCCATAGATAGAATGTATTTCTCAAGATACATTCAACATTTCAAGTGAATCGGTTGAAACTTGTCAAAGTTATGTTTCCGGCCAACTTGAAAAATGCCATTTTGAGATAAACGCTGCACAGCGGCCATTTTGAAATTAATCGCTTCAAAAAAATTATTGTATACAGTCACCAATTTGTATGATAAACACCCTTTTTTGTAACCTCGATTTATTTTTTAGTTTAGAAAAAATTCCAAAAATCCTATTTTTTCGGCCTGTAGAGTGGCCTAACCCCTTAAACGAGGAGGAACGATCGAACAACGAGGTCAAATCATCGGAGACTGACCCGAAGAGTTCAAGGTCACGCAAGAGGTTGAATCGCAACGACCTCCGCGATGCCTCACTGCTCCCTCCGCGGGAGACTCTTCTTGCCGAGTGGCAAATTTTCATCCACACAGACAGTCGGAGTCGAATCGTCACTTGAGCACAAGTGGTCCCGAGATAATCGCTCCGAAGCACGCACTCACCCACGTCTCTCCCATTATGATATTTATAAATATATATATATTTTTGATTCGCACGCTGTATGTGTACCCTTGATGACGCACGTATAGGGGAGTATCCACCCACAGGTGTCACAAAATTGAGTATGGGCTTAGTTAACTTGAAGCTTTGAATACAATATTTCATCGTGAGATGAAAAAAAAACGAGCTTTCATCCTCAACCCTGAAGCTTGACGTCTTGCTGGTTTTTTAAAAATAAGTTTGTTTGGGTTTGTGCGTACTCGGAGCTTTCGCAATACATCCATAAAATTCGAAAGCAGTAAGAATACCCCAAGCAAGCCCAACAAAAACCAAAACCCAAAGGGACCCAAACCCAAACAAACAACCCTGGATCTTGACCTATCGTTGGAGTTTTTTTCGGATCAAGTTTGTTTGGGCTTGGGCGTAATCGGAGCTTTAGTAATACTTTTAAATAATTCGAAAGAAGTAAGAATAACCCACGTAAAAAAAATCATATTTAAGCGCGAGTCGCCAAGTAAATTTTTGGCGCCTCGCAATATTTTTCGAGATGTCGAATTTTTTATTTATTTTTTCACCCCGCGCCGTGTGTATCTATATTTGCTATGTCTCCGTTCATACTTTTATATGTTATCGTGCTCTTCGTTTTGTCCAAACAAAAATACCGAAACAAACCCAAACCTAAAAACTATTGCGTGTCGCCAAAAATCCCTTTAGGGGTTGTCTCAAAATATCAAAAAGGAAGGTTTGTGCAAAATTTCAGCTCGATCGGATAAGGGGGTTTCGGAACCTTACCCGAATACCTTAAGGTGGCTTCCATACGAGCAGCATCTTCGCAACGCAGGAAAAATGTCAATTTATCTCTACCTCGCACCCTTCTACGCCCAATCTCCTACTCCCCTACAGTTTCAATTTGCATCACACCAGTTGCCCAATACATATTGGACAACTGGTGTGATGAAAGGCATCGTGGGGTTTGGCATTCCGTACGCAAAAAATACCCCAAACAAACCAAAAATAAAATAAAAATAATAAATAATAAAAATAATCATTTAAAAAAAGGAAATGCCTCCATTACACTGAGAAAAAATATCATTGATCCAATATCGTTGGTGTTATTGAATGAAATTTCGTTGATTCAATTGGAAAATTGTTGGTGTAAATAATCGGATTTATTAGTCCAAACAAAACGCTATTGACTTTAATAACATGATGAAATCAAAAGTTTTTTTTTTCATTCAAAAGATATATTGTTAGCCGAGAACAATATATTATTGAAACCATCTAAAAAATTATCGCGAACAAATTATATAGTTTTGAATGCATTTTCTGCAACGAACGAAAAAAGCGTTTCAATTCATAACATGAATATTGTTGATTCGAGTACACAAGAAAAATTGAATTTCGCTCGTTTGATTCAGATAACATTTCTATTGAGTAAATATATTATTTAATTTTTTTCACCATATCCGATATTGATTTCCAAGTACATAATTCGTTAAAATATTAATATTTTATTTTGATTGAAAAATATTAAGCGACTGTCCGAATTGGTTAAAAAATTATGCGAGAATAAAATTTGTTTCTTGCACATTTGGTTGAAAGAAATTATAGGTGTGAGGAAACGCGTAGTTCTTGGAGTAACCGCTAGGAGCCGCGCGCGCGCTCGTTTCTCGTAAGCGTAGCACGAACAGAAAATCTACTTAAACGCCGGGGAAACTCTAAAGAGTATCGCTTCTTGGCCAGTGGCTAAGATCAAAGTGCAGTATCTGTTCTTATCAATTGGATATCTGATATTCTCTCCACTATTATCGTGGATGATCATTCTAATGCTCACTTTTTATTTAATATTAAAAACAAATTGAAAAACTTACGTCCCATGGCATATTCGTTTCGATGCACTAAAGAAATAATTAATTCTATTGATCATATTTATGTACGAAATAAAAAATGTTGTGGCAACTGCTTAATTATTTTATTCATACATCTACGGATTTTATATAGAATGATTTCTATAGAATATAATTTTATTTGAAGGACAATGTAGATATTCAGAGTACAGAAGAGCTTTTTCAAATAAAATAATATGTTATTTAAATCAATCACATTTTCCAATATTTTATAGTACTGTAACGATCTCATATTTCGGTGGCACTCCACAGCAGCACATTTATGTGGATCAACCAATACATTTTTTTCATTCAATTGGTTCATTTTCTCAGTGTAGTAAAAAAACAACGAGAATGCGTCCATAAAGTTCCATAAACCAGTCTTACATCCATGAACTGATATCCGAGATAGCAACAGTCGAGAGAGAAGTGCCGAGGTCGCGTTTGCCTCCGATCTTTCATTCGGCCCCTCGTGTATTTTACAATGGTACATATATCGTGCCACATGCATTGGCAAAAGTCCCATATTGCGTGGAACGTCGTAAAACAGGGAAAGTGCTCGATCATCCGTTGGTCGTAGATCTAAAGCGCTCAACCCACCCCGCTAAGTACAAACAACAGAAAAAAAAACAAGGAAAATCTGGCAGGGGTAGAACATTCATTTGTCGTCGTTCTCACTTTTCCCTTGCTCTCACTCCGTCTGTCTCTCATTCGGGGGTTGGTCGAAGGCTCGCGCCAGTTGCAGCGGCTTTGCTAATGCGTTCGAACAACAATGCAGCCGCACGTCCACATTGCACGCGTCCTACCGCTAATTCTTCGCGTTTTTACTCTCTTTTTGACTCTCCCTCTCTTGGTGTCTGTCCCCTTGTCCACCTACCCTCTCGCTTCTCAGTTTGAGCATCATCCCCGTGGACTCTCTCTCTCTCTCCCTCTCTCTCTCTCTCTCTCTTTTGATGGCTGGATGTCTCTTCCTGGCCCGTGGAGCATCCCCCACCCGATATCACACCACCACGGAATTGAATTTCAGGAAGCCCTCGTTCCGCTGGCTTTTTGCGACACAAATCACCTCCCGTTCAAGCCAGTCGTACATGTGCACACTTTCTTGTCATTGAGGAAACTTTATTTTCAGGACATTGCCGCCACCAATTCCCCCGGAATTCCCCACTATACGGAAGACCATGCTGCAGTGAAAATACTCGCTCAGTCCCGAAAACTGGACGGTTTTGGTTTTATCGATGCTCTTGTTTATAAAAATATCTCTGGGATGTGGTTTTCGTCTTTTTGCACTGCAGTGAAACTTCAGTTATACGTTTTTCAAGGGGTACATCAAATATGACGTATAAGTGAGAAAAACGTAAAAGTGAAATACAGTATGTATCTGAAACATTTGAAAATGGCGATTGGTGCATAATTCACGATGTTTTGCAATAGCAATACCTCCATTTTGTTAATGTTTGGTTTTTCAATTAAAAATTTAATTGAATCGGTAATAATTTAATCGGTAATAATTGAGTAATGAGCCAACGGAAGTTTTCGAATTTCCGTTTTGAACTTTTATTGAATGCGGGTTTGTAACACTGAGCTTTGACGTTTTAGACTAGCGAATAACAGACAGGTTCGTATTGATGAGAGATATGTAATCACAGCACATGCATATGTAGTCGAGGTCGGAAACATCAAAACATCAAAACATCAAAACATCAAAACATCAAAACATCAAAACATCAAAACATCAAAACATCAAAACATCAAAACATCAAAACATCAAAACATCAAAACATCAAAACATCGAAACATCAAAACATCGAAACATCAAAACGCGGTCACATGAAATTTTCTCCGCCGAAAGAATATCGCGTGTGATTAACATATACCTGGGGAAAAACAAAGCTTGAAACCGACGCTGGGGAATAAAATTAATTACGTATAAGCGCGAAAAACGTATAAGTGAAAAACGTAGAAATGAAACTTTATTACCATCTTTATGAACGGAATCTGCCGGGGCTAGAGAAATGTCACGTATAAGTGATCAAAACGTATAAGTGCAAAACGTATAAACGAGGCTTCACTGTATTTCACTCCGAGGCGAATATTGAGAAAATTGGAGCCAAGTGAGTCTTGCAATGTGAGGTTGAAGTTCAACAGTGGGGTTGAAGTTTAACTATTGCAGTGCAACAACTACTGTCACGTTGCAGTTATTGCTTGTAAGTCATCGTGGTGTTAAAGTTTGCATCGTTGCACTCCAACGAAAGTTCTTTTTCTATTATTGTGCCTATTTTTTTATTACTTTGCAAAATCTTTTTTTGGCCAATTCAGGTTGGATTCTGAAGCATGGAAAAAACTATTCATGGATTTTCGTAACTAAAGTTCGTCAATTCAAATTTGAGCAATAAAAAAAGAAAACAAATGTCACTACATTGCAACGATCGAAACTTGGGTGTCACAAGTCGCCAAAGTTTGTCGATACAATATTGAGCAATCAAAAAAGACATAAACGTGTCATTGCATTCCAACGATTTGTACTTCAATCTCACAAGTAGGCAACGTTTGTCAATACAGATTTAAGCAATACATTTTTTTATGTAATTTTATTCCTACTATCGAAACTTTAATCTCTCAAGTAGCTAAAATGTGTCAAAGCAAATTTGAGCAAATAAAAAAAAAGAAAAAATGTCACATCATTCCTACGATCAGAACTTCAATCTCACAAGTAGCCAAAATTTGTCAATGAAAATTTAAGCAATGAAAAAATTAAAAAATTCATTCCACCAATCTCGACTCAATCTCCCAAGTAGCAAAAATTTTTCAATACAAATTTAAGCAGTAAAAAGACAAAAAAAAATAATTTGCATTTCAACGGTCTTAATTCCAACCTCACAAGTGTCTAAAATAGATCAATACTTAAGCAATCAAAATGTAAGCAATTAAAAAAGCAAGAAGAAAAAAATGTCATTGCATTGTAACGATCACAACGTAAACGTCACAATTCATTGCTATGTGACTTTAATAATATTGAGAAAACGTCTCAACCCGCACTCCCAATACGACGGAGTGTGCCTCATGATTTGTGGAAAATCATGGCCCCCCTCCCCCGCGAAAAATGAAAAATGAGGTTGAAATGAAGCAAAGGCGCGTGGAAAACTCCTCCCCCGAGCGATATAGGTACGAGATATGATCGATTGGATATTTTCCATCGTCGCGTCGTAGCTCGGTGGGTTGCCTTTATATTCGGGCAACACCCTCCAGCTCTGGAGGTCTCGCGATCGCGTGTTGCCGTTTCGTTCGCCGCCACCACCGCCGCGGGGGCTTTGAACAGATTCGTCACAATGTGGCATTGTCCCTCTCACAGTCTTGTCGCGAGCTCAAATGTTTTTGTTCTCTTTTCTTTTTTTTTCTCTCCTCGGCATGATGTGCGAGCCGTATTAGTGAACGTCATCATGGACGTATTCGACACCTATATGGGTGCGTACGTAAGAGCATAAAAGTATACGCGATGCTCCGAAGGGAGGCTCTGCCTACGAAGGGGAGAGGGTGGGCATAGAATCCTCCACGTACGTGCGTGGGTCTTCCAGGACGTATAGGTACATACGTCCGTACATACACTACCGTCCAAAAGTATTGTATCACACATACCAAAAACCACGTCATTTTTGCTGAAATAAAACAATATTTTCGAGGCGGTATATACAGGGTGATAGGGAGGTCGATGCAAAGCCTTAAGGGGGTAATAGGTCACTTTGTTGGGAATATATCTAACCTAGGCTACCTTAGTCCAAAGTCTAGGGATTTCGAGTTACCATGATAAGTATGATTTTTGGACAATTTCCCAAAATTAGGCACTAACTCGTTTTCCTCTTATGTTAATGCGAATTTTTTTTTAATAGCATTAACATGAGAGGTATTTTTATTTTTTGCCAAGTTTTTAATCATTGAATACGTCCCATTTGGTTAGTTGTGTGGATACAGATGATTGTATTAGTGTTTGTCGATTGAATACACATTAAGCTAAGATGCTAATAAGTTTTTAGTTACCAATTATTGTCTGTTTGAACATTATGAACGAGTTAGTACCTAATTTTGGGAAATTTTCCGAAAATTATACTTACCATGACAACTGGAAATCCCTAGACTTTGGACTAAGCCAACCTAGTTTAGATATGTTCCTAACGAGGTGACCTATCACCCCCTTAAGGCTTTGCATCGACCTTCCTAACACCCTGTATATTTACAAAGATAAAAAAAAACGATTTCTTTTTTTTCTCCTTTAAACGATGAAACTATGTATGTAGAATATTGTCCAAAAGTTTCAAAGTGAAGTACTTCAAACGTTACAGCCTGTCAACGCTGTGCCTCGCCGCTCGGATTCGGAGAGGGCGTACACTTTAAGGCCTTAGGCCACTCTAGAGGCCGAAAAAATCGACTTTTTGGGGATTAAAAAAAAACTACTAAATAAATCGAGATTACAAAAAAGGGTGTTTATCATACATATCAGTGACTGTATACAATAATTTTTTTGAAGCGATCAATTTCAAAATGGCGGCTGTGCAGCGAACTCAGAACTGCATTTTTTAAGTTGGCCGGAAACATAACTCAGACAATTTTCAACCGATTCACTTGAAATGTTGAATATATCTTGAAAAATACATTTTCCATGGAAAATCGTAGGGTTTTTTTATATTGCATAGTTCATATGTTATTAACAATTATCTGACGAAATTTTTCACTTTCCAAAAATTTGCCTAAAAAATCGTCAGGTAATTGTTAATAACAAATGAACTATGCAATATAAAAAAAGTCCTACGTACTTCCATAGACAATGTATTTTTCAAGATATATTCAACATTTAAAGTGAATCGGTTGAAAATTGTCTGAGTTATGTTTCCCGCTAACTTAAAAAATGCAGTTTTGAGATAAACGCTGCACAGCCGCCATTTTGAAATTAATCGCTTCGAAAAAATTATTGTATACAGTTACTGATATGTATGATAAATACCCTTTTTTGTAATGTCGATTTATTTTGTAGTTTTTTTGAAAAATAAATCCCCAAAGAGCCGATTTTTTCGGCCTCTAGAGTGGCCTGACTCCTTAAACGTGTTTTTCTCAAAACTACATTTTCGAAATTGACTTGCAGGTTTTCTCAAAAAGTATTGAACCGATTGAGTTGAAACTTGGTAGAAATATTGATAATATTGGTACCTTCTCCTTGACGAGAATTGTTTTTGAAAAATTAGAAAAAGAATACTTTTTAAATCCAAATTTTACTGAAATTATGCGTGAAATGTTGATTTTTTTTGTAATTGCGTGCCATTCTGTTGAATTTGCATTTCTTCATGTTAATTACTGTCAAATAGAAACTATTCGTGTTCTAAGTGAAAAAAAGTTTACTTTTTTTACAAATCAAAGTCTACGGGAAGCTATACTGCACGCCGATGCGCAACTCTCGCGGCAACCTTGCTGCAACACTCTGCCACAGCTGCGCCATTTACATGATAAATGAATTTCAAAAAAAAAAATTGTATACTTAATTATACTATTACAGTATACCTACAGTTTGATAAATGTAGATTAATTATATCTTCGTTTAAAAAATCCCGCAAAAATGCTTCATTTTTTCCCGTCTAAATGTACATCCCGCCTTGTATAGTTAAAATACAAGTCTTCGGTCACGTCGATTTTTTTTAACATTTAGATTGGAATTATAAATTGGAGTTTTATTGATCAAATTTGCACTGACAAATTTTGGCTACTTGTGAGGTTGCTGTTTAGATCGTTGGAATGCAATCGCTCTTTTTTCCTTTTTTTAATTGCTCAAATTTGTATCGACAAACTTTTGCTACTTGTGACAACCAAGTTTCGATCGTTGGAATGGAATGACATTTTTTTCCTTTCTTTATTGATCAAATTCTTATTGACGAACTTTAGTTACGAAAATCCCCGAACCATTTTTTCCATGCTCATTCAGTATTCAACCTAAATCTGCCAAAAAATATTTTGCAGAGTAATAAAAAAATGTACAATGATAGAAAAACAATTTTCGTTGCAGTCCAACGATGCAAACTACCCGATGATTTACGTGTATTGAAAATAAATATTAAAAATTGTTCCACGTAGCATTGTATCGTGCCAGTATGAGCCTCGTTGGTTATTGCTGAATTAGAAGATTTTTTAATTGTTCTAGCATTTAATGCATCCTAATACCAATAACTGGTGATGATGTAGTTATAATAATCATGATAATAATAATAATAAAAAACAAACCATGATAATAAATATGATATTGACAAGAATATTATAAAAAAAACATTCATATTCAAATAATTGAATTCAATAACAGTAATAATTGTAATCATAATAATAATATTGATCCCTTCGTATGTAAACTATAATTTACTACAAAAAACGTCTCTACAAAAAAATGCATATTTACCGGAATACAACAATTTGAAAAACGCCTTGGGTCAGATTGACCCAAGATGCACTTATAAGTTGGCGGCGGAGGTGTGCACTCGAAGGGTCAAAGACCCAGTGGACACACGTAGGATGAATAATAAAATGCAATTTACTTGAATTCGATAATAATACAAAAAAATAAAAAATAATAATCGTAATGCGATCAGTGTAGCGCTTTTTAAATAAACGTGTAGGGCCGAGTCGAATTGACCCCTACACTGATCGGGTTAATGATAAAATAATAATTTAAAAAAATACGACTTTGAATAAAATAATAATATTATTAAACTAATAAGAATATCAATAACAATAACAATAATGGTAATAGAAATGTTAGTGACAAAAATATTACTGGAAAACTGACATATGAATGAATTTCAATCATATGACTGTAGTGAAGTTTGTTTCTCAAATTTGTGTTCATTTATGTAAAGCTTCTCCTTCATCTGGTTTTTCGTCCTCATGAACGTTACACAAATTGGATGCGAATACAAAAGTGATATTCACTGGAATGTTGATACTTTTGATCGATAGTGTATGCAGTGGGAGCATAGTCCCAGTTTCGTTGGGGTTCATCGGCGGGTCTTGCGAAGAGAGCAAGAGCACTAGGGTAGAGAGAGCGAGAGCGAGAGAGAGAGAGAGGAGAGAGATTGCACGAGATCATAGTAACGGCGGGGTGGATGGGGTCCAAAGAACGCCAGCTGGCCATGTGATCGTGTCACCAACTCGGGTTCACGTGGACTCGTCCTACGTGGCTAATTTCGCATATATACATACATACATATATATATATATATATATATATATATATATATATATATATATATATATATATATATATATATATATATATATATTAAAATCGTATACGTTCTGATACAGGAGACGATTTTTTACGCAGTAGAATAAAGGGGGTCGCGATTCCCGTCATTCAGACCCGACGAGCAAGAGTCTCATTAACGGACCATTCCAGTGTAACATTTTGTGAATTTAAACGAAGAGTTACCAAGCTCTCCATCTCAAACTTTGCCACATCATTTTTCACGCCATTCTTTAACGTCGTACGGAAGCGTTTTTTTTATTTGAAAATTCGACACATTTTTTTAACGGAAAACTGTCGAAAAAACGCTCAATTTGACACTTAGTTTTAAAATGGCCACCATTTTCGTTAATTTTCATCGAAAAAATCCTCCGTACGCCTCTACAGTCTTTCACACTGATTAATAATCTTTTTCGTATTTTTCTTCCAGACAATTTTTGGAGCAGTAGGACTTTCCACCGTCAGGCGCCATTTTTTCAGGCGTCGTTTTGCAGTTGCCAAAAGAACGATATAAAAAATAAAAGTAAGACATTACAAAATATTTTTATATACAACACAAGTCATTCGAGTAAACGAAAAAAAATCAGACTGATTATCGAATTTTATTTTGAAAAACAATCGTAAAAATCAGACATTTTTAAGCCAGTCACACTGGAATGCGCCCTTAATTTTGTTCCCCAACGATAATAGATACAAATGTACAAAGCGAAACGACAGCCTCTTCGCACACTTGAATTCTCGCGTGTTCCCAAATACCGCAAAAAATGATATCCCGATAAAAGTGTATCGTTTTATCAGAGACGGAAAATTTCGTTGTCGCAATGATCTGCGAGCAGTATTTTTTTTGTTGTTCATCATCCTTTGATCCGACGTCGATGAAGAACGTTGGAGAATTTCGCCAACCGACTTAACGCGCGGATGTACTCTTCATCACGGTCGAACGAGAAGATGGATCTCCCAGCGGGAATTCGGTACGAGCCTGTATATGAGAAAAATTCTAGTGAGCTCTTTTTACCGGAGAACATTAGAGATAGGGGGGGGGGTATATAGACCGATACGTACAAAGTACCCGCTCAAATTGTCCTCTCACTCTCTGTCGCTTTTTCTTCGCTCTTTCCCGTGAGCCAGCACGTGGGTCGTCTACTGTGCAGCAAATAAGAAACAGTTTGTAATCCGTAAAAGTTAAGATCGTTCGACAATGGAACCTGCGGAGCGTAATAAGGGGCGTTCAGAGGGATTACGTCTATAAGAGAAGCTGTGCATGATTATATATATATATATATATATATATATATATATATAAGTGCATTTTTGGGCATGAACCATCGTGTCTGTGGATAAAAGGGCTCCGGGAAGATCTACCGGAATATTCCGTGCGAATGAGGAAGTTTGTGTCAGTGTGAACAAATTCCTCAGGCCATTGTATTTTGTCGATGAACTTATATCATGGAATGGTGTTGAAGTTTGCATCGTTAGAACGCAACGAAAGTTCTTTCTTACATTTTATTTTCCATATTTTTTATTGTTAAAGATCTTTTTTTAAAATAGATTTATATTGTAGATCGCTAAACAAATATCTTAAAAAATGGTTGGAGGATTTTTGTAAGTAAAGCTTGGCAAAAGACGCCAAAGGAATTGAAAAATATTAGTTTTCGTTGCGTTCGAACGATGCAAACTTCAACTTCTTTATCATGGATGTATCTCGTGTGTTCCACGAGGAATCTAAAGGGTGTCTCAAAATGCACTGACATTTTAATTTATTAATAAGACGTATTATTTATTTAAAAAATACGAATATTTTTATTTGAATATAAGGTACAAACATGGAGGTTATGTGTAGAACACAATATCCGATAAATGGCATAGATGGTCCAGTAAAAGAGACGAAGACCCGGCACTCGTTAGCGTAGAATGTGAATTTTTGACTGAAGGTAGATGGTTGCTACTGAAAGTAAACCCCGACAAAATTTTGCCCCTCAACTCGCCCCAACCCTAGAAAATAGGGGTGGAAAACTTAAAAATTGCCGTATCTTGATAATTAATAGGCCGATGAAAAAAGGTGTTGAACAAAAGTTGTTTGGAATGATAAAATTCGTATAAAGTTATATCACGTCCAACCCCCTATCGTTGAAAATAGCGGCACAAAAACGATTAGAAAACTCGGGGTTGATGTGTTTGCGAGCGGAGTGCTCTCGCGTTTTTGTGCCGCTATTTTCGAAGATAGGGGACTGGACGTTAGATAACTTTATACGTATTTTATTATTCCAAACAACTTTTGTTTGAAACTTTTTTTCATCGGACTATTAATTATCGAGATACGGCGATTTTTAATTTTCAACCCCTATTTCTTGGGGTTGAGGCGAGTTGAGGGGCATACTTTTATTGGGGTTACTTTCAGTATGCAACCATCTACCTTTAGTAAAAGAATTCACAATCTAAGCTAAAAAGTGGTAGGTTTTTGTCTCTTTTATTGTACTAAAACAGCATGGACCTGGAATATATATTCTTTCAACAAGATGGCGCAACCTGCCTCCATGTTTGTATCTTATATTAAAATAAAAATATTCGTTCTTAAAAAAAAAAAAAATAATAATACGTTTTACGAATAAATTAAATTATCAGGCCATTTTAAGACACCCTGTAGTGTGCATATGAATCGAAGCATATTCTGCTATCGTAAGAAAAAAAAATTGCGACTATATCGTAACTGAATGAATTATACAATTGAACTGCCGATTTATATTTCAAATCGTATCTCTGTACTGATTCTTTTTAACACTTAATTTTGATATTCTACGTGAGAGCATGGAAATATACGATTTTTAAATAAAATCTAATTTTATTGAAAAAAGTAGGTAAGTTTCATAAAATATTTGTACGTTGAGTAAGCTTCTTTTTCGTGATTTTCTTGAGTGAGACTTGTCGAGGCAGTCACGCATCGAACTCCAACCGTAATCAGCCATCGTGTGTGTGTGTCCCATTTTCCTTGATACCTATCTTCCATGACTTTTATGCCTTGCTGGAAGCGTTCTCCTTAATCTTCACTGAAGGAGCCAAGATTTTCCGCGAATTTATCTTGATCTTTTATTTCTATCCCGAAATCAGAAAAACAGAACGTTTAATGAAATCTGTAATCGTTTTTATACATTTTTGATTATCATGATCGCCGCATACATGAGGCTAGTTCGAACTGTCGCGTTTTCATTTTGCTGCCATCGACATATCTCTGAATTAATTTATAATAGCAAGTAATAAAAAAACAAAGAAAACATCCCTTAAATTAAGTGCTAACGATACTCACTATAAAATTGAAATTCATTTGAAAGAGCTGTGTATTAACTAGAAATATAGGTTGGTCTTACCAGTAGCCACTGGACAAAAAATCACACAAATTTTTCGCAAGACATTATTTTGGTTGATTTTTATGAAGCTGAAGCTTTATGGATACATACGTATATATATATCGCACATCTAGATAAATACAGAGTGATGCGAAAAGTGACGTTCAAGAGGAAAATCAACATGCCTCAAATCATTACCTATCCGAATCAGGCCCAGGTCTACGATCTTTCTTCACTTCTCGAGAACGACGCATTTTATTTTTTCTCGAATTTTCCTGTACCATAGATTTTTATTTTGTGTTCTCTTTTGTGTATGTACTTTCCTGATAAAAGTTTTTCGAAGCAATTGGGAGTCATTTAGTCTAGCGTAAGTATTTTTTTAATCTGAACTTTAGTGACTGATTCTCTCAAGCCAATTTTTGAAAACATTTAATCAAAATCTGAGGCGTTCATATGAGTGTTCAGTTGGTGATTTATTTATTATTCAACTGTGCACTTCGAAACGATAACACAGTTACAAAAATGCGAAGAAAGTACACACACGAAAAAGAGAAAAAAAATGATATTTCGTCGAAAAGTTCGTCGACAATCATGGGGGTGGTTCGGATAGACTAACGTGAATGCCATTTGGACGTCACGTTTCGGGCCACCGTGTATACATACATACATACATGTGTGTATATATATATATATATATTGGACGTACTCGCCTATAATATTGTACTTCGCAGTCCATTATATTTTCCAGAAGTGAAAGAAACCAGAGACAATTCATCGAGGCAATTATTCTGCGTTCGTTATCACGAATGCGAAGGAATGTCGTTGACGATTCGCATCTTTTTTACGTTCTTTTTCCTCGTTTTTCTCAGATGCAGTCGGTGGAAATTGTATGATTGGAGTGACGCGATCGAGAGAGTTCGCGCAATTGGTTTGCCCGAGACGATGATACAAGGATGATCTCTCGGGTATACGGATGAGAGTACACGTGTGTGTGTGTGTGTGTGTATGTGTCGATAGTCGATTCGTCGCAATCTCGTCTCGCGCGCACTTCGCGGACATTCGACGTTTGCCACTGTGAATCAACGCGTTCCTCGCTCGTTAGGCATTCCGGTGCTCTATCCGCTATCCCGTCTCGAATGCCAGGTAACTTGGCCGATTAGTAGGCGAACGTCGTTTAATCGTTAAATACGACGTTTGCGGACGTATCTAATAGCGGCAATTATCGCGTTAGTGCATGCGAGTGTACTCCAAGTTTGTCCATCTCTGTCTCTGTCTCTCTCTGACTCTCTTTCTCCCGCTCTCTCTCTCTCTCTCTCTCTCTCTCTCTCTCTCTCTCTCTCGCTCTCTCTTTTTCTGTTTTCATTATTTTTGTTATTTTAAAAAATATTTCATTATTTTTTTAAATATTTCATTATTTTTTCTATTTAATTATTATTACTATTCATTATTTCATATTATGACTGCAATTTTATTTAGTGTTTTACTAGTTTTAAGATTTATATGATATGTTTCGACTCATCTCTTTGTTTTTTTATTCCAATTTTAATTTTCATTTTAACCTTTGTTTTAACCTATTTTAACGAGTGTACTCCATGTTTGTCCATCTCTGTCTCTGTCTCTCTTTCTCCCTTTCTCTTTCACTTTCTCTTTTTCTGTTGTCATTATTTTTATTATTTTTTATGTTTTATTATTATTACAATTTATTATTTCATATTATATCTACAATTTTATTTAGTGTTTAGTCTTGAGATTTATATATTATGTTCCGGCTCATCTCTTTATTTTCATTTTTATTGTAACTTTAATTTTTATTTTTATTGTTTGTTTGTTTACGCATTTGTCAAATTTGCCTTATAGCGTGGTGGAGCGTAAATACATTTTTATTTCATTTTCTCCCTCTTTCTCTCTTTGGCTCTCTCTTGCATTGATTTCTACATCCTTCGTATCGGGTTATAGTCATAGATATATCTGTCTGTGTGTCATAGTGGACGTATGTGTGTATATATATATATATATATATATATATATATATATATATATATATATATATATATATATATATATATATATATATATATATATATATATCTTCTTCGCATCGCTCACCAGAGACGACCGCGAGAAACCGGAACATCCCAATCGTGCGCAGCCAGCACACACTCACTCGGCAATCATGTTTCGTCTCATTTTATGGAAACCCACGGGGGATTACGTCACGCACACGCGCGTATCGACCGATCGAGCGACAATTGCGAAATTGTCGACCTTTTTTTCCGCCGCGCATTTTTCAGCCTCCGAAAATATTTTCGTTCGCACGAGTAACACAACCACGGAGCATTGATTCGTAAATGTCACGTCTATATTTGTACGCAGACTCCACGTGGAGATCGAGACGGCGCTCGGCTCGAGGACCTTCTCGAGGAGGCATCGAAAAATATTGGGAAAAATAATCCAGCCAATCTGGACATTTGTTTCGTAGATATTTTATCGTGGGCGAAACCCACTGGTCTGAAAAAATCTTTTGTCGGAGCATCGACGTCGATTCCAAACGAGCTAATAAACTTTATTGAATATTTGCGATATTCTGTGCACCAGGATTTTTTTTTTCATTCGAGTGACAGAGGGTTCGGTTGAAGTAAAACAATGTTGCAGTAAAATGATGTGTCTCGATCGTGCAAGATAAAATCCACGGGAAGATGAGAACCCCTGTAAAAATATAGCCCTCTGTATCTCCGGTCGTCAAAAAAGGGACAAAAGACGCGCGCGCGACGTCTCGCAGCATCAAGTTCAAAGGAAGCGCGAGATCGGGAGAGATCTCTTTGCAAAACTATCATAGCCCAAAGGAAGAGTCCGAGGATGCGCGAGATCGCAGTTTCGGGAGGGTGATTCGTGCATATATATATATATATATATATATATATATATATATATATATATATTTATGTGTGTGTGTGTGTGTGTGTGTGTGTGTGTGTGTATTTATGTATGTATGTATATACAATGTATAGGTAGATCGTGATCCAGGCAAACGATCTTTCTCACTCCATTTCTCGGTCCACCTTACCTCGAAGGTAGGGGTGGACCGAGAGAAAGAGACGAAACGAGTCTGGGACTGGAATATACAGATAGGCGAAAAGATTATGGGAACCATGGAAAGAGGACGATAAGGTGCATCTAAAGCGAATACGGCGAACTTTGCAAACGTGAATGAGACTCTAGAAAAATTGTTTAACTATCAATTTTTCGCTTATTTTTACAAACTTATTTCTCCAATTAATTTTTCAGTAATTTCCCGATAAGTTATTTAATTATTCATTTTTTAGTCACGCCTCACAAAGCTATTTAATTATTCATTTTTCAGTCATTTCCCAAAAAGTGATTTATTTATTAATTGTTGTCATTTTCCGAAAAGTTATTCAATTATTGATTTTTCAGTAACGTCCCATAAAGTTTTTTACTTATTAATTTTCCAGATATTTTCCAAAACGTGATTTAATTATTAATTTTTCAGTTATTTCCCGAAAAGTGATTTAAATGTTAATTTTTCAGTTATCTCCTCCATAGTTATTCAATTATTAACTGTTTATTTACTTCCGGAAAGTTCTCCAAGCTTTGAAACATATAAGAATTATATTTGCTCGGGAATAATCAGGAAATTTTGTAAAAGAAAGTAGCGTTGGGAATAATACTGCGAGTTCCCTTGAAAGCGAGGGAAAAAACCAAGAAATGAAAAGATCTGGGGAACACTTTGGAAACCCGTTTCCAGCACTTCTTCTGCACTCTCGTTTAGACTCCCAAATAAAAATTGTAATTACTATGCCATTACTTTTAATTGATTCCTTCATTTTGACAGCTATCGCCCACCTTAGGAACTTTTTTACAGCTAAAAATACTTTTATTACCAATTTTGGACAATGGCCAAAAGCCTCAAGCATACCTTTCGAATTAAATAACAAAATTACACTAATCTACGTATAAGAGAAACATTCGAAAAATTGCCCGTATGAATCTAAGTGTATTTTTAATCCGTACGTGTGAATAAAAAATAGCGAGGGAAAAGAATGGTAAGATTGAGGCTGGCCCTCCATGGTGAGGTCAGGGCGATGGATAAACGTAATCCTTCGAGGACGTTAAACGGCACGATTTTTCTCATCTATACGCATACAAGCATATATATATATATATATATATTTATCTACGGAGGTACGTGTGTGTGAGTATCCAATACAATTCTTTCCGAACCAGATCGTGAAAATTTTACGAGGCTCTAACGCAAAAGAATTTCGTAAAACTTTTCTCCTCATATAGCTGTGTAGACATTTATTCAATTCAACTATACACTCGTCCTTCCCTTCTTCTTTGTCATTTATCCCCTTTACCTCTTGCCTCCCGCTCTGGACTCCTATGCAACGTGTTCGGCGGTCGTGCTTTCAACAAACGCCCGCGAAATCATGAAAAAATCGGGTAGCTCGGCTGTGCTATTCCGTACGGCTTGCAAGAGCGGAAAATTACGGCGAGATATTTCTTCCAAATGTGTTGCAGAGAAAATCAGCGTGTCCTCACAAGGAAAGATTGCGAGGTTGATCTCTCCGATTTCGATGAAATTTGGCATGCTTGTGGAATGGGTAAAAATAGGCGACAGGTATTTTTTTATATCTGCGGAACCCGATTTTTAAGGGGTGAAACGCACCCTCGAAAATGGGGGTGTTTTTCGTTTTTCGTCGATAACCTTATCGTTCTCATCTCCAATGTACAGTGCACGAAAAATCAAACCTTGTTGCAATTTGACATTCTTTCATATCTCGTACCGTTAAAACGTTATCGACGAAAAACGAAAAACACCCCTGTTTTCGAGGGTGCGTTTCAACCCTTAAAAATCAGGTGCCGCAGAAATAAAAAAATCCGTGTCGCCTATTTTTACCCATTCTACAAGCGAGCCAAGTTTTATCGAAATCGGAGAGATCGACCTCGCAACCTTTTCTTGTTAGTTGAAAAGGGTGGAAACAAATAGGCCGTGATTGTTTTAGAAACTTTGGAAATAGGAAGAAAAAGTTTTTTTTTCTTCAATGACGAAATTAGATAATAATTGAACGTCAGTGAAGTGTAGCGAATAAAGTATTTAAACATTCACATTTTCCGCGATTGCAAGAGGATGATAATTATAAGGTGTACCCATGTCTTATTCGTGGCTCTGAGGCGGAGATTTTTCAAACGAGAAAAATATGATATTTAATGGTTTTTCAAAACCTCTTGGACGGAAAGCCTAGCCTATTTTTCTGATGAGTATAATTGGCCAGAAAAAGTTGAGCATTCTGGAAAAAACTTAAAATTCCATTTTGAGTACAGCAGAATGAAGATACTCAAATTCTGAATAGAAAACACGCAAAAAGTCTTTTTTGGATGGAATTAAATTTCCTTTGATCACTTTCAAATGCATCTTTGATCATTTTTCTCGATGACACGATGCGAAAAAAAAGTTTTTTAAGCAGTATTTCGTATTTGGAATTTAAGGGGGAGACACCTTCAGGCGAGGAAAGAATTGCTGATTTTTTTTTTAAGGAAATATTCCTTCACCATTTTTGAGACTCAGGGTATGTTTTATTACTACCTTGCTGTTACATGGAATTTTTTCATTAATCTTTAAAAATGGCGGAAGAATGGCACGGTCTTCTAAACGGGTTGCAATTCATCTGAACAAAACAAACGACGATTTTTCTTTCATTAACACTCATACGCGGAATCTGAACCAAGAAAAAGTGGAAAATGTTGAAAATCGATGAAGAGTTTTGAAACAAAAAGACTGAATTTTCCGAAAAATTGCCAGAATCTGCAATAAAAATTTTTTTTTCAATTTCCAAAAAATTTAGGCTTACGTTTTAGACAATAAGGTAAGAAAGATTTACACCAAATTTCGTCAGAATTGGTCGATTAGTTTTTCAACTATACGTCACGCCAGTTTAAAAAAATGCAGTTTATAAAACCATGCCATACCTACCTCCGTCATTTTTAAAGATTAAAAAAAAGCAAATACCATGTAACATCCAAAAGTAGTTATAAACCCCTAAGTCTCAAAAAAGGCGGAGAAAACTTTCCTCTTGAAAAAATGATGAAAATCAGCAAAAAAATTCCTCGCCTAAAGGTATCTCTCCCCTTAATTATCTTCATTCTGCCCTACTCAAAGTGGCACTTCGATTTTCTTCCATAATGCTCAATTTTTTTCTGGCAAATACTACTCATCACAAAAATCCGCTATACGTTTTTCAAAAAGGAAAAACCATTAAAAATTAATAATTAATTAATATAAAAATAATATTTTTCTCAGTCGCAAGATCCTCTAAAAAAATCCATGGCGACTGAGATTGTGAGAGTAGGAAGTGGAAAAATAGAAGATGGAGATATCCTAGTTACGTTCAACGTCTCACATCCGGACGGACGTTCGCACCCAGGAGGTGTGTCTAGGACTCGGCAATTTTCGAAAAATAGGAAAACATCGACGTCGAAAGCTATGAAGGATCGATCAGTCGCGGTGGATCGTCCCTCGGTGGCACAGCTGATATGTTACAGGACAGGTGGTCACGAGTCGAGATTCACCCCGTGTATAGATGTGAATCGACGGGCCTGGCATAAAGACCTCAAAACGGAGGGCGGGCGCCACGCGTCTTCTGCTCAACGTGGTCAACCATAATACGTCATCGGCCACTGACCTTTCTTGACCATTCCGAATTTTTTGCCGCTCCCTGCCATTTTTTTTTCACTCTGGGCATACATCCATCAGGATGCTCGTTAGCGAGCGCAGGCTTCGACCATTCTCGCTCGCAACTGAAGTTCTCGAAGGGACTCTTGGTTCTGACGGACCCAAGACCGCAAATCGACTTTCCCTTATAAGATGGAGCATCTTTCGATGACGAATCGTCAGGAAAATGGGCAAATATTACGACGTTGAATAAGTTCTCGCTGTTTTCCAATAGATGGCGTTAAAACTAGGCTTGACGTGTGTTCAAAGTATGTGGAAGTAACACAACACAAGGCTAGACACGAGTCGCCATGTTGATTCTACACACTTATGCATCGGCAACACGTTTATTCAAACACACATAAAGAGTGTAGAATCGCCATACAAGACGCATATTTACACACATTGGACTAAACAACACACGTTGATAGCAACACACGAGCAAACATAAGACGGGAAAAAGCAACACGGTATAAGTGCGTTAATTGCGAGTTGATCATATGTTTTAAAAAATCACCTTGCCCCCATGGAAATTTATATACGCAAGAATACACTGCAAATTTATTTGATTAATAATTGTAATATATGTGAAATGTATGCCATATATTGAAAATATATGTTGCATATGTGTGACCAATTCTAATTTTCGTAACGTTTTTATATATGAGATATATATGCGTGGTATTACTGTATATCAATGTATCATATATCAATGATATATGTAGCATTTACCCTGCATATATACCACATATATTTAGCATGTATGTTGCATAAACACTGCGTACATACCGCATATATACTACATAAATGGTACATATATGCCACATAGTGTTTATATGTAATACCGTACTTTAACTGTAAGTTAAGTTATTTTAAGTTTAAGTTTTAAGTTTTATTAAGTTTAACTGTAATAGTGTTTACACACAGCATATATTTTTTGCCAGGAATATGTATGCGTCATATATGACACATACATTTTTGATATATTTTTCGGACAAAAAAAAGATTGAAAATATATGCGTCGTATATGCCTCATATAAGCATCATGTATAGTGTTTATACGTAGCATATATATTTTGGTCAGAAAAATATATCGAAAATATATGGGTCATATATGCGTCATATATTTGGTGTATATATACTGAATATATACGTATTATTCTATTTTTCGTCACTATATATGCGACCGATATATATATATATATATATATATATATATATATATATATATATGTGTGTAGCATATATTTTCTGCATATATTTTACATACATAAATTTCCATGGGGGTGGTTGATTAGTTGATTTGACATCGATTGATTAACCGGTCAATTGAACACCACATTTGGCCTGAACATAGTAAATAACTGCAAAAATAAACGTGTTGTTTTTACACGTTTTAACGTGTGTAAGAAAATAACACACGTAAGTGTGTTGTTTGAACGCATCCAGTCATGTTATTTTTCACACACGTCAAAACGTGTAAAAAGTGTCTACAGCCATTAACACACCTAAAGTGTGTAAAAACAACACGTTTATTTTTGCAGTGTACACTTTACACAGCCATTTACACACCCAAAGTGTGTAAAAACAACACAATTGTTTTTGCAGTGTAGGAGTTGATCGCACAACAGTTTCGAAACGTTTGAAAGCATTAGGAATGATTTTTTAAAATAAAGCATCAATTTTCAGGAAAAAATAGCGAGAACTTATTCAACATCCCAATAGACAAACATAGAGTGGAAATTACAATCGAAAATTGCGCAGACCTTTCTATAAGGTTGCATTTTCTTTTTCGAGTTCCAGGCATTGGAGTTTGGCAATCAAGGCCGTAGTTTTGGGTTATACGGAGAGAGAGAGAGAGAGAGAGAGAGAGAGAGAGAGAGAGAGAGAGAGGAGAGAAGAGGCTGAGAGCTTGAAATTTCATTGGAGAGAGGAGGAAAGAAATCGAGGAGAGCCTGAGTGAAGCAAGTATGTAGAAGGAGGAGAGAGAAAACGGTCAGCGTGTGTTGCTCTCGATCGAATCCGACTCGACCGGTTTTGTCTGGATTCCCTAGGAGTCTCTAGGTCTCCGAGAGGCCGTCGATTCGACGAGATGATCACGTCTCACAAAACCTTATAATTTTATATATCTTTCCAGCAAATGGAAAAAGAGCCATATGTAATATATATCGCGGTTGCCAGACGACAATTTGTCCATCAAACTTCCTTACTCGTTTCATTGAGCGAGCAACGATGATCGAAAAAAAAAAGAAACTGCGCATTGCGAACTATCCATCAATTCTGCTGACTTTGATATTGATAACTCTCGAGGAAAACAAATTAATCGAATCCCAATAAAATAGCTGATACTTCTTGCTGGTGCTGTTGAAGTGAGGGTCTTTGAGGGAAAAAATGAAGAGTGGAATATTTCTCGTGATGAAATTCATTCTTTCACTACACTCGGACGGGTTGGAAACCGCGGTTTTTCCGAATTCCGGTTGTTCACGGGATTATTTATTTGGGCTTTCGACTTATTTCGTGGAAATTTTTATATGGAATATAAAAGATTAACAACGTTATTGAGGTTTAACAGAGCCGATGTATAAAAAATGTAGTCTAACGGCCCGATCTGTAACTTGATAGTGGTTGGTTCGAAAAATAAAAATGTTTTATAATCCATAGAAATGTAGTTCTCGTTGTACGTGGCTGTTTTTCGAAAAAAATATTAGAATGGCGGGCGTTAAAAAAAAAGTACAATTTTGGGAATTTTTTACTTACATTCAGGGGCTTAAAAAATACCATATTTCGAAAAACAAAGTCTATGTAACGACTAGATACTGCAATTGCGGAAATGTTTTTTTTTAAATGAAAGCCGGAGTTATGATTCCGATCAGGTCGACAAAAGTCATTTCGACAAAAACGCGATTTCAACTTTTAGTAAATCGTCTGTAACGGGGTTAAGGGGTTACCCGCACTTGCGATTTTGAAAAAATCGATTATTTTTATTGCATTTTTTTGAAGTATACGTATCTGACAATATGTCCTGAAATTTTCAAGTCGATCCGAACAAAATTGACTGAGATATGAGCGTTGAAAGAGAAGAATCCCCGTTGAAAGAGCGTTGAAAGAGAAACTTTAAACGCGTTTTTCTCAAAATGGCATTTCTGAAGTCGGTGACCAAGATTACTCGAACACTAATGAACCGATCTTCTTGAAATTTTGCAGGCTTATTTAATTCATAAAAAAGTAGTCTTCAATCGTTCGATTTTTTTTTCGAAAAAAATGGCCGTTTTATAGCCAAAAAACGGCCGTTTTTTTTCGTTAAAATCGAACCATTAACTTTGACTGTCCGCCATTTTGTGAAAAATGAATATTTTTTAAAATCCTTCGATTAAAGACTAGTTTATACTTATATTTGACTAAATCCATCCGCATTTTTTTTTCAGATGATCCACTTCGCCGCAATGTTGGTCACCGCAAACCGTGTATATAAAAACATTATTTCATTGACGGCCATTTGCCACTAAACAATGTAATATTTTTCAATAAAAAAATTACTGAAAGTTCTTCAAGATGTGTTCTTTAAGATGGTATATTGATCGATTGAAAAAGTTTTGTAGTTATTTTTAAAAAAATTCACGAAAAAGGCCTTTTTTTGCGCTACAAGAGGGGGTAACGCCTTAATTTTCAATACTCAACTTGATTTTTTTTCCCACATATTATTAAATATGTGTATTTTGAGAAAATGAAAAAAGAATCGATTTTTTACTCGTCACAGTGTTTTCTCGCCTTAAATTCGCACGTTCTCCGTGCGTTTTTACTGCACTTTTTCAACAATTACTAGATACTCACTAGATATTACATTCTCGCTGTACAAGATTCTACATTTTGATCATTTAAATATCTTATATCGATACAAGAATCATCGAACATTTAATCAACTACCTTTTAAAATGTCGTCTCCCCTATGAATTTATGTTTAAAAGCGTCAAAAATAACCCTGATCGATAATAAAACTGTGTAATTGGAGCAATAACAGGTGCTCAAGGAAAATCAATGAACTCGATACAATAATATTCCCACTCCATTTTTGTACTACTTACTAGACGGCAAATCTTTATATTCCAATATACTGCACTTTTTTAAAAATAAAACATTTCATCCCATCGATGAGAGAAAATGTACATTCTACCGAATTATTATTTATTATCAATTATTCTAAAGTGCTTTTAAATAGAATTGAAAAAATTCAAGCGTAAAGTAAACATAAAGTCAAGTAGCAAAAATTAAGTCATTTTACCTTATCTTTATTTTTTTTTTAGTTTGTTTCACAAGCCCTTTAAAGTGCCTTTAAGAAGCTGAAAGGGCACTTTACAATAATTGATAGTAAAAATTAATTATTAATAATAAAACTCCGCCTAATTTATAAAAATAACACGCCGTTTGGAGGATAATTAACGATCTCAACGAGATCAAAGTTTCGACCACTAAATTTTGACTTCCAATTGAAGGCGTGCAACCCTCGGAAGCGAGACCTCCTGCTCGGTACTCGATCGCTTTCACTTGTTTCTAATCAGACCGCATTCAGGAGCGAGCGATATGACACTCGTGACCAATATTAATTTGTTTTGTTTATTAATTTGAGTATTTTCCGCGAAATAATGATAATATCTGTTTGTGGCTTGCTCTCGGAGCAAGACACGTTCTTGTGTACTTTACTTTGCTTCCGGGGGACAAGGGAGTTCAAACAGGATCGAAATCCAGTTTTGAGATCAAGTTCCTCGTCCTCCTATGTCTAGTCATCTCTCTCTCGTCCTCTCTCTCTCTCTCTCTCTCTCTCTCGCTCTCTCTCTCTCTCTCTCTCTCTCTCTCTCTCTCTCTCTCTCTCTCTCTCTCTCTCTCTCTCTCTCTCTCTCTCTCTCTCTCGCTCTCTCTCTCACTCACTCACTCTCTCTCGGTCTCCATCTCTGTCGCAGCCTCCTCAAACGGTCCTAGCTGGCCGTTGCTTGTCTGCAGATGCCAAAGGAAAAGCGGCGAACAAAGTGGCACGTTCATGGCAGAAAGCGTAAAGGAGAGTCAGATGAAGGGAGGGAGTGCGAAAAAATCCAATACGTGTATTCCGCAGTGACCAACGGTCAGAGTTTTGTTTGCAACTCTGCAAGTTCATTCTCGACATTCGAACTTCACACGCGCATCCAAAACCTTTCTCTCTCTCTCTCGCTCTCTCTCTCCCTCTCCCTCTCTCTCGCTCTCTCAATCTCTCTCTCTCTCTCTCTCTCTCTCTCTCTCTCTCTCTCTCTCTCTCTCTCTCTCTCTCGCTCTCTCTCGCTCTCTCAATCTCTCTCTCTTCCTCCTCCCGAAGTTTCCTCTTCGAGAGAATTACAATTGAGAAAGGGTTGATCCGCTAGCCCAGCCTCGACTGCGCGAGGATCGTCGGTATTCGATATTAATAAATCTGCGGATCTGACCGCGAGCCTGATAGCAAATGGTTAATTAAATACTCAGATATCGCCGTGAAATTTTAATTGAAGTAATAACTTTTTTTTACCTTGGATGAATTTACTTTGGTCCATTCATTTTCAGCAGAATTTCACAATGACAAGTAGACTATATTCACGTTAGACAATTTTACGTTAGATCCGTGTTTCTCTGTAGAGATTTTATAATAGCAAGTGAAATTTATTTCATTGGTTGACGATTATCTTTATCGATGCAATCTCATCGTCGATAAAGAATTTTTTATCGAATTGATTAAACTCCTTTTACGTTGGACAAATTTACTTTAGGTTCGAGTATCTCTATAGAGATACAGATGCAATCTCATTATCGATGAAGACATTTTTATAAAAATAATTGAACTTTTTTTTTCGTAATGAGCTAATTCACCCCAGTTTCATTAATTTCTAGAGAAATTTTATATATATTTTTATTAATATATTATTATTATTTTTATCGCAATATCATTTTTCCCTGCATAAAAGTTATCGATAAAAATATCGATGTTGATAAACCGCTAGAATTCATTTACCTACGAGAACAATGGCCGTACTAATGAAAAGATTCGCTCCTCATCGTGAGTCGCCAAGTAAACTAATTCAAATGACGATCACGGACCAATAATCGCATGTCCGATTGTTCAAAGGCTACCAAGCACTAATTTAACGAATATCAGTAATTGAGCTCCCCGAGTAAGTTTTTTTCTCGCTCACAATCACTCGTGCTCATGTTGTATACACGCAGTAATTCGCAGTTGCGTGGACATTGACGATATTATCGTCGATGGTCATTTTTGCGGTGTCTTTCGCCCGAAGATACACATTACAGAGATAATGAGAGAAAGAGATACGGAAGGAGAGAGGAAAAGAGAAAATAAAAGTACATACACGAATGAGCAAATAAGACCAATTTTCTCGATCGCAAGAATGCATCAGTCTCGCAAGGGTTTCTTTTCGTGGTTCTGTACGCGAATCAATATCGAGGTTCGTCCTCGCTGTAATTTATCGTCCTCGTACTCAACATTGTGCAAACCTCAATGTATTTTAACTGACTTTGTGACAAGTGTGAGCATAAATATGCTCACATGTTAATGTATAAAGATCATTTCCAGAACGACCCTGGACTGGAAATCAACGTTTCGTGCGTAAAAAAAAAATTAGCGCCTGGTTTCAACCACATGCGGTGGTAGCAAACTTTATCTAAGTACAAAGCTGTAAAAATATCCTTTTCCCCTCATATATATACGTATAATATTGTCACGATTAGGTTGGAAAGAGAGTCTTTGCATTTTATCACCAAAAATAAAATAAAAAAGTAGCCAGTCAAAATCCGATGGTGGATACATAGAATAAAATTAATCATTTGTTGCAAAATTGCTTATTTATTTTATTCTTGATAATAAAACGCAAAGACTTTATTGCCAAACTAATATATATATATATATATACAATAATATTATTACTCAACTTTCATACTACTTACTGGATAATACATTTTTCAGCAATAACTAGATACTATACAGGGTGTCCCAGAACTGAATGCGTTCCCTGAACTGGGGGGTTGGGGGTGAAATTCTGGGTCGATTGATATAAGCATGTATGGGTCTCAGATCAACCTCTGAATTATTATTAATTTTTAAAGGCGGGCCAATCAGGTGCGCCCGCTTTTAAAAATGAATAATAATTCAGGGGTTGATCTGAGACCCACACATGCTTATATCAATCGACTCAGAATTTCACTCCAAACCCCCCATTTCAGGGAACCCATTTAGTTCTGGGACACCCTGTATACTAGCTGTACCAAACGCGACCTTTTGTCCATTTAAAGATCCTGTCCTATCGATACAAAAATCGTCGAACATTTTATTGACTACCTTTCAAAATATAGTCTTCCCTAGGAATTCATTTTTAAATGCTGCAAAGATATTCTTGATTGATCATAACGGAGGATACCACTATGAGAGGCCGAAAAAAGTTGGTCTTTTCCGAATTTTTTTGGTCTACTAGCTTATTTCTTTTGGATTTAGAAAATAAGTATTTTAATAAGCATACATTGAACTTGTTTCGTGTAAATTTTGATTAGTTTAAATAATAAATTAACAACGTTATTGAGGTATATTATATAAGTATAAGGTAGAGAAAAATTCACAAAATACCGGGTTTTTAAAAAATGTGTAATTTTGGCGAAAGTTTTATTCATATTCGGGGGCTGAAAAATAATTATTGAAAACTGCTACTCCAATTATAGCTGTTTCAGTTACGGAAATGTGCATTTTCTTCTAAATAAAAAATCGGAAAATTATAGCCAGAGCTGGGATTCCGGCCAGAGCGAAAAAGGTCGTTCCGAGAAAAACGCGATTAAAAGTTTTAGTATACGTAAATCGTTGCGCTACCTGCTCTCGCTGGATCGTCTGTAACTTGGTCAGTTTTCAATATTTTAACTTAAATTTTTTTGCCATATTCTTGAAAGTGTATATTTTGGGAAAATGCGAAAAAAAATCGATTTTGTGACCGGTCATAGTAGTCTCCCGGCATGAAAATGTGAAGTTGGAACAATAACAGAATCTCAAGAAAAATCAATGAACTTGATACAATAATATTCTTACTCCACTTTTATACTACTTAGCAGATGATAAATCTTTGCGTTTTTTAAATACTCCACTTTTTAAAAATAAACCCTTTTACTGCTTTTGAAAATCTTGGTTTTCATATCTATATACACCACCGGCCAAAAGTTTCTGGACACTTCAGACAATTGCTAAACTTTCGATCAATGGATAATTGCCAAATAGTGTTATAATAATATCGTTAATTTCATTCACTTTATTTTTTCTATATACATTTTATCATTTATATATTATAAAATAATAATAATATATATACTAAATACATATTTATAGTATATTATTGAATATAAAAATACTATTTAAATATATAAAAATAATATACATATATAAAATAAAATAATATTATGTACTTATTTAGATTTTTTTTTAAAGAAGCTATTATATAGCTCTATATAATAAATTATATTATTCAAATATAATTTCGAAATTATCTGAAGTATCCGGAAACTTTTGACCGGTAGTGTATATTAAATTTCTTTTGTCCAAACGGGTAAAAATGGTATATTGACGGATTGGCGGGTAAATTTTTGTTCCGAACCTTTCTTTCAATTCAATCATCGCGTGACCTGCGTGTCGTTGGAAAAGGGCCTAAACCTCTCTCGGTATCCCGGAAATGCAGTACGCAGAGTGCACCAGAGACGAAAAATACGTGCGCGTCGGATACACAAGGAAATTGGCATCGCGCACAATAGCACGACGAGGAACTCATTAACGCCCGAATAATGTGTAATAATGAGCGATAATCTTCGTATACACGAAAAATAAGAATTTCATGGATGAGATAATGATATCGTGCGACACGAATGGTCAGTGATATGCAAAAAAATAAAAAAAATGTACAATCCAAGCAAATATCAGACTATCGATGCACTCGGAGTGAATTTTCAATCCCGGAAGTTTCGCTCGATCGCGCCGCGATTTTTCTCGGCCGAAGATAGTTTCGCCTGTAATGTGCACTTGAACGCATAGGTGAGAGAGGACAATAATTCTCTTGCGGTACGAGCTGCGACGAAGGAGATCGCGAAGCGAGCGTATAATGATATTAATCAGGGCGGCGCGTTCGGCTTCCTTAAAATTGCCGGCAGGCTCAATTTCTCACTTAAAATCTAATTATACCTTCCCTCGACGAAGAAGGCCCCGAGCTTCGGAATTTCGAGTGGTTCCCGCTCTCGCTAAATTCAACCACGGCCGCGCACCGTCTTGCCACTCCGAGAGAGCAAGAGAGAAATAACGCCGCGCGAGATACGTGCCACCCTTCAGTCCCTTCGTGGCTGCTGTACCGGAGGGCCCTGGCGGTACCCACAACAGATCCTTGACCGAGGGCGAGAGAGGGAGAGAGAGAGAGAGAGAGAGAGAGAGAGAAAGCGGTCCTTCGCACGGACCTCGCAAATTTGACCCTCGGTGTATTAAAAGGGCTAAATAAAAAGGTTGCGCCTAAGACCTACACTTTACGAAATTGCAGTTTCCTGACGCCACATCGTCGATCCTATAACCATTGCAGATCCGCAAACGCGCGCCTTCATATATATATATATATATATATATATATATATATATATATATATATATATATATATATATATATATATATATTTATATATATATATATATACATATACAGGGTCACATACAGGTCACCTCGTTGGGAACATATCTAACCTAAGTTACCTTAGTCCAAATTCTAAGGATTTCGAGTTATCATGGTAAGTATGATTTTTGGAAATTTTCCCAAAATTAGGTACTAACTCGTTAACCTTTTAACGTTAATTACTAACTAGCTCTTTAATGTTAATGCTATTTAAAAAAAATATCATTAACATAAGAGGTATTTTAATTTTTGTCAAGTTTTTTATTATTCAACACGTCCCATTTAGTTAGTTGTGTGGATACAGATGATTGTATTGGTGTTTGTCTATTGAATACACATTGAGCTAAAACGCAAATAAGTTTTTGGTTACCAATTATTGTCTGTTGAATATTATGAACGAGTTAGCACCTAATTTTGGGAAATTTTCCAAAAATCATACTTACTATGATAACTTGAAATCCTTAGACTTTGGACTAAGGTAACATAGGTTAGATATGTTTCTAACGAGGTTAGAACACCTCGTTAGAGGATAGAACCTATCACCAGCTTAAGGCACTGCATCGACCTTCCTAACACCCTGTATTTATATGTATGTATATATATATATATATATATATATATATATAT